>BCLF01000028.1:813369-849175 GCA_001602275.1 Zoysia japonica | reverse complement strand
ACTTCATTCCACTAATAGAAATCACTGGACATGTCCAGACATCTGAATGTATTAGAGCAAAAGGAGACACACTTCTGATGCCTCTACTCACATAAGATGTCCTTGTGTGTTTTGCAAACTCACAGGCATCACAAAAGAGTTTGTTCTTATCCACCCCACACATTACATCAGGAAAGGCTTTACTTAGCTTATCAAAAGAAAGATGTCCCAATCTGCAATGCAAAAGCATCACTGAAGCTTCTTTCTCTCCCACTTTGGTAGTTAATATAGTACATAATGCATCATTTGTTTCTTCACAATCCATGTACCACAACCCACTACGCCTGGTTGCAGTCCCAAGACTCCTCCCTGTTCGCCTCTCCTGAATCAAACAATTATCCCGATCAAGTATAACTCGACAGTCCAATTGATCAACTAAAGCACTTAGTGATACCAAATTAACTGGAAATGCTGGTACATGCAAAACTGATGATAATTTAATAGTTGGACTGCATTGTACTGTACCAACACCTTCGATAAGTTGTGGTGTACCATCAGCAGTTTGTATTGTTTCTCTACGTGTGGGGGGATATTTTATGTATGACATAAACTCAGTTAGTGTGCCTGTGACATGCTTTGATGCCCTTGAGTCTAAGATCCAATTTAACTTTGATATTTGTATGGGTATTGACACATGGGCGCAATTACCTTCATCGGCGTATGCGAAGTTGATGAAGTCACCACTGTAGGACTCCTGATGTTTATCTCCGGGGCCTTCAAGTGTTTCTCTCGATTGTCTCTGTTTTTCATATTCCATTGACTGCTCAAATTCCTCTTCTTTTGCTGCTGCATTGGCTCTATAATTACCCTTGCCACCACGGCCTCTACCACCTCTAAAAGCTCCTCTGCCACTACCTCGTCCTCGTCCACGATTGAACTTGAGTGGTACAGGACAATCACGAATCAAGTGGCTAGTATCACCGCAATTAAAACACTCTCGAACTTCTTTAGTCCTGGTGACAGTAAAAATAGGACGAGATGGAGGTGGTGCAATTTCCTTCATCACTTTTAGTCTTGACTCTTCTTGTGAGATAGCAGCTATGGCCTCTTGTAGGCTAGGAAGAGTGGATTGATGAAATATAGTGGCACGCCTTGCCTCATATTCTGGGTTTAAGCCTCTTAAAAATTGAAGAACTCTTTTCTTTTCCATCCACTTCTTGACCCATGCCACACATTCAGAATGTGGCAGTTCAATAGGCTCGTAGTGGTCTGCATCAGCCCACAAGCACTTCAACTCATGGACATAGTCCGCCATAGATCGTTCCCCTTGTTTGAGATCATGCAGGCGATCTTCTATTTCAACCATCAACATTAAATTTCCAGCCCCTGAATACATTTGTTCTAAGGCTTTCCAAATTTCTGCAGCACTTATAATTGTATCAACAGTGCTCGCAATAGCTGGAGTCATAGAACTCAACATCCATGCAGCTACCAAAGAATTAGTGGCATCTCAATTTTTCCATTCCATGCTTGACTTATCAGTAGGCTCTGATGATTCGCCATTAACAAAGCCTTCAAGCTTCTTAGCCTTCAACAATCGCATCACTCTCCTGGACCAAGACAAATAATTCTTCACACCCTCCAATTTAACATCATTTGGCATCAATTCTAGTTTTTGTACAGGTTCTAGTTGTGAACCAGATTCTTTGCTTAGCAATGAGGCCTCACTCTTTTTCTCAGTGAGTAGTTCCACAAGTTTTCCAAGTACTTTCTCAATGGCCTAAGCTTCCCCTTGATTTTCCCCCATTGCTTTGAGCACTAGCAAGCACCTCGAACTACACCAAACAGCAGTACTTCACCTCACGAGCTTGCACCAGACAGCAACACTTCACCCGCTCTCCTTTTTCTAAACAACAAGCAGCCGCAAGATACCTCTTGCACAGATCAATTTGTACTCCAAATCGAGCACCACTGTACCCTACAGGCAGCTCTCACCTGTCAACTGGTGTTGCTCTTCCTTCGTCTTCACCGCCTCCTTCCTCACGCGAGGCAGATCTGCCTTGAAGACGTCCTTCACCTGCTCCACCCTGGTGTCCTCCGGCAGCTGAAACCTCCACTCGAACGGGCCGCTATTGCGCTTGATGCAGTGCCAACTGTCACCCTTCTTGTGGCTGCACTTGCCGCTGATGACCAGCACACCGACGTACTTGACCTCCACTACCTTCACCTCCTCCTTCCTCGGCGTCCGGATCGCCGCAGGTCGTTGCCGACGATCACTGCTCCGGCAAGGTCGTCGCCGATCGCACCAGCTCTGACACCATGTTGGTTCCGGGGAGTTTTTCTAGAATAGTCATTCCTTTCCAATGTACACGTACATATATTTCATACATGGGATCTTTTGGCCCATGGGTTCTGACACTACACTGCCCAACAGGTCTGATCACCAATATGCAAAAGACAGAAGTTTACCCCATTGCCTGCCATAATCTGGACATCAATTCTCTTCTAGGTGATCATTACAAGCTCTCTCCTTTCCCTTGCACATATCTGGGGCTCCCCTTACATTATAAAGAAACCGGTGAAATCCTCCATTCAGCCTGTAGTGAACAAAGTGGGTGAGAGACTTGCAGGTTGGAAGAGAAGACTGCTTTCCTATGCAGGTAGGGAAGTTCTGATCAAAACAGTCCTCACAGCAATTCCAACCTACTTTCTCACAGTGTTTAAGCTCCCTAGCTGGGCCATCAAGCAGATTGATAAATTTAGACGTAGTTTCCTCTGGAAGGGCGAGGATCCTGACAAGGTAAGAGGTGGCCGGTGTCTGGTTAATTGGAAGATCTGTACCAGGCCTAAGAAATGGGGTGGCCTGGGCTTTAAAGACCTGGAAAAATTTGGAAGAGCCCTTAGATTGCGCTGGTTATGGCACAACTGGGGAAACTACTATAAACCTTGGAAGTTCCTGCTAAGACATAGAGATTGGACTGACAGAGCTCTTTTCTTTGCTTCTACTTATGTCACCATTGGAGATGGTAAAGATGCTCCCTTCTGAGAGGCCCGTTGGCTTGATGGATCCTCTCCAAAGGAGTTAGCTCCTTCGCTCTATGAGCAGGCCCGCTTTAAGTTTCGATCTGTCTACACTGAGCTGAAAGATTTTAACTGGATGAGAAACCTGAGAACATTGCAGACAGAGGCGCTGCTTGATGAGTTTTTGCTTCTCTTCTCTCTGCTGCAACAGGTGAATCTTTCAAGCCAGAGAGACCATATTGTTTGGAAGTGGACGCGTTCAGGTGAATACAGTGCTTCATCAGCGTATGAGGTGCAATTGACCGGGGCTTCCTCGCCTCAGTTTAACACCAAGCTTCTTTGGTCAGCCAAAACAGAACCCAGGTGTCGCTTCTTTGCCTGGCTCTGTCTGCATAACAAGGCTCTTACGGCGGATAACCTGGCAAGGAAAAATTGGCCACATGACCCTTTTTGTTCGCTCTGCTACTGCATCCCTGAAACTACCAAACATCTTCTGACGCAATGCAACTTCACTGAAGCAGCGTGGCATCGGGTAGCTTTGATCATGCAGTTGCCGACTCCTCTGCACTCGCTCCAAACTGATGGAATTCATATTATTGTCTGGACCATTTCATTTCTGCAGGCAGCAGAGCCACTAAGCGGCGTCATGCTGGTATTTTACTTTCCTTCTGGTGGCAGGTTTGGAAAGAGAGGAACCCGCGAATCTTTGAGCAGAGAGAGGTGTCCTTCAACCAAGTGGCCACGTTAACGATCGATAACTTTTGTTGCCTGGAAAGAAGCTTGGACCTAGATGGAGATCACTAGTAGTAGTTGTGTTGGCTTCTGCTCCTTCTTTAAGCTGTGCTAGTCGTTTCTGTTTAGTTCCTTCAGTTTTTTCTTTGCTTGTAATCCTTTGCCTGTACGTTGTTTCTTCTACCTTAATGAATAGTAGAACTCCTGCTTCTTTCAATTTTTTTTTTCTCCGTCCATTCATTTATGCTACCATTGGAAGTGCGAACGTAAATGCATACACGGAGTGGGATTTATTTGGAAAAAAAATTCTCTACGGCCCGTCTCTAAAGAGCCTCCCTGCGGCCCCACTTAGATTCAACGGTTGACTCAATTTTTGGCTCCAGTCGAACTGCATTACGGCTTCCCCAAAGGTAGGCTCGTTTACGGCTCAAGACATGCGGCGGCGACGCTGCTCTGAGAATACAATGCGAAAGCTCACCGTAGTCAATGCTAGGCACCGAGGCCTCTGGCTATCAACATCGTGCCCAGCCGCTGCTGCGGCCTAACCTCGCCGTCGGCACTTGCGAAGAGCACTGTCTTAGACCTCAGTTTGAGGACGATGGTCCCACATTCACTGCGGTTCACTGTAAGCAACTTATTATAAATTGGTAAAAGGCCTTTTAGCGACTATGATATAGGTGGTAAAGATTTTTATCGACTCATAATGTTGATCAGTATAAGTGACGTCGGTAAAAATTTTACCGACCGACATATTTTTATCGACCGATGGTTAGACGATAGGAGTGAGTTTTACCGACCGATGAGCCATCGCTAAATCTTGTAATCTTTATCGACCTATCATCTATCGATACATCACCAGTTAACAACTCATACTTGGTTGAGTGGCTAATATCGGTCGGTAAATATGAATCTTAGTGCAGTGATTGTGGAACGCGGCAAAAGGCAGGACGGACGCATCGTGGACTAGGACGCCATCGACGTCAATTGCTTTAACGAGTCCCGATCGGAATTGCGGATTGATTCTAGAAGTGATTATGCTATGGGCGTTGGCCTCTCCTTAATCTCGGTTCATTGTTTGTGCGGCTTCCTCGGCAGTTGGAGCCTGAGCCCGCTTGTGGAGCCGAAAATTGAAACCGTTCGATCTTATTGGCGGTCTACGTGTCAGCAATCTAAGCCACGGCCGCAGAAAGGCTCTTTAGGGATGGGTCGCACGGAATACTTAACTAGATCTTGTTTACACGATATCAAATTAACAATGGCCCACGAAACGCTTCACCCGCGTTCACCTGCCCATCGAGTTCGATAGAATTTACAGCAAAAGTGCCACCGCCTGCTCCTGTTCACCGGCCACTCGCACGAGCCAGCTAGGGAAACAACTATTCTCAACTTTTGAAATTCTTTTTTGATGGTTAATCTTCAGAAATTAAAGGAAGTTGTCTCAAGTTCTCAAAGTTTCTCAAAATTATTTCTCAAAATTATTTCGTTAGATTCATCTCATAGAGCTCTTTATGTAAATATCTTTCGAGTTATTCCTATAGTTTCACAAAGTTGTTCTGTTAATTTAGTCTCATAATTTAGATTTTAAATTAATTATAGTTTGTTATGATACATTTAAAGGTATATTAGTCATTCCAATTTTTCTCTTTACTTTGCTGAATCTGAATCATTAAAATTTACTAAACAATTTTTAATGTGATTATATTTCTGACTACAAACATTTCTGACTCTCAATAGAATCGGAACCGTACCACACACCCTTAAGGTCATGCAAAGTTATACAAGTAATTTTAAAGATGAAATTGCATATAAATCTCCAATTAAGTTAGTTTCAGCTTGATTTGCTCCCCTAAATACATTGACAGACCAACATCACCTAATATGACAGATAAAATGGAGTATGGGATAAATAGCAAAGCAAGGGGATTAAGAGAAGAACAGATCAGAAATAGAATTACATGAGGTTGGGAGTAGAGGGAGTTCTAGAGGAGGAAGAGGAAGGTGAGGGACAAAGAGAGGTATAGAAGAAGCACTCTGTTTGTACAGCACATGCCTTGCTTTTTATTCCAACACAGTTCCTATTCTTCTTCGCCGTACAGCCCATAGCTAGGACAGACAGCCCGACGTGGTCCTGCTGACATTCCTCCCTCTTTGAAAAGCGGTTTACCCCCAAGCCGCTGTTGTCGTGGCCGCCGAGGCTCCAAGGGAATTGTTCAATCTTCATAAACTCCATGGCCGTACGTAGCAGCTCTCTGTAGCAGCCGGTGTTTGGTGTCAGCCGACCGCTTCGGAACATGGTCTTCACGACCGAGCAGCCGGCAACAGAACAGAAGTGCGACAAAGGTCTTCTGAATCAACATTGATGTTCCTAAAGACCTCGTCCAATGCGAAGTGAAACCATCACAAGACCTCGTCAGGGTTCTCGTGGTTGAACCCTGACCTGCTGCGCGTTCTTGCACAACGCAACACAGCATCTAGTAATCTGTACGTTGAATGCCATGACCTTATGCGCTAAATTAATTAACACACTGTCTGAGATGACTTCCCTACAGACTCCGACTTCGTCAAATGACACGGGAATATGTGGTTTTCATGGGTACTCCGATTTTGTTATATATTTCTTCAGAACTTGGCTAATTCGAAGAAAAACCATTGCTTGTACGCCTTTGTTGAACTAAAATGCGAACGTATTTAATACTTAGTCAGCCTGGGGATACGACATAATCCATATGATCAAGTGGCTCACAAATCCAGGATACTTCTGTCGAACTGCTCATATGTAGACCGACTAAAAAGCAGTTCTAATGATAAACAGTGCTGGATTTTTCTTGTTTCAATCGTAATTAAGAGTTACGAGCTAGAGAAATCTAAGAATAGAGCGCATCTCAATTCAAGTACTGACAGGCAAAGGCAACTCTCCGGCCAAAGGTTTTTTATTAGAAAAAACAAAGTTTGTACAGAAAACTAAATTTTTGGCCCATCAGTGAAGGTCTTATTTCGATGATAATCAAATAACCAATGATGTTTTATTGGTGACTATTTTCATCTGTCAAGATTAACAGATTCTGTCCAACCCCAAAAAGAGAAAGGTAAAAAGAATTTCTATTTTAATGCTCAGGTTGGCCTCTCATTTTAGTATAAAGTCCAAATTACTACCATCACGTATAGGCAAAGTTCAATAACCCTCTGAACTATTGTTTGGTTCATTTTGTCCTCACAATTTTGACATCTGGCTCAATTTACATCTTACTACAATTTATCTTTTTTTCTCCATATATAAGTTTAATCTTAAACTAAAATTTTACAAGATGTTAGAGCATATCATAGTATATGTTAGAAAAATGCATCAAATTTTTTTTATCATTATTTTCATATAGTTTTATATCTTAATTATTATTTTATTATTAAATACTCCATCCGTTACAAAATATAGGCATTTCTAGATTTAGTCAAAGTCAAATTTTTATCACTTTGACTATTAATAATGAGCATTAATAATGTTTTATCATATAAACATTATATTTTTTGATTCATTATGAAATAAATTTTTCATAAAAATATATTTTATATTAAAAAATATGTAATTTTCTAGATATTGTTAGTAAAAGCTAATAGAATTTGACCTTATACAAACCTAAAAATGCTTATATTTTAGAACGGAGATTTATCCTTTTGTATGAAAATAATTAAAAAAATTATAATGTATTTTTTAAATATGTGTTATGATGTGCTCTATCATCTCGTAAACTTTTAACTTAAGATCACTCTTGTATATGACGAAACAAAAAAGATAAATTGTAATAGAGAGTAAATTGAGTCAAATGACAAGCTTATGGTGATAAAATAAACCAAAAAATAGTTTAGGTGGTTATTTTGACTTTGAGAAGGTAGTAATTTGGACTTTATCTCTCATTTTAATAGCGATTCTGAGAAAACTCATAACCTTTTGTTTGATGATCTCTAGGGCTCAGTTTGCATGGTTGCGCCATCAAACTTGTGATCTAAAGTTTGGAGATGGAAATGGGGCCCAACGGTCACTAGCGGAGAGGGTGACGCTTATGGCGATCAGCCAGCAATCCCTCGATGCAACCACCTTCCACCCCCTTCCTCCACAGATCTCGGCCCCAATCGTCAGATCGGCACTGCAATCCACTTTTCCTCATATTCTCCTCGGTTCCCAAAGGATTAAAACCCGACCACCAAGCTCGCAGTCCCCCATCCACCGTGTATCTCACCATCTGTCGCCCCCTCCCTCACCTCCATCCAGAAAGCCTGATCCATGGCGGCAGGAGAAGCCTGCTGTTGCTAGAAGAGAAGCTCAGAAGGTGCATCTGCTGCTCCATTCAGAAGCTGCTGTCAAGAGCGAAGCTGTCAAGTGCTCAGTCTCCAGTACGACCTCTTCGGCGCTAGCTCCGTCAGATCCCGCCCCGAAGCTCCGCAGATCCTTTGCTGAGGCAGTGAAGCTTGAGCCGCAACGCCGGGATTCTTCACCGGCGACGTTCCTCCGGCAATCGAAGGTACGGTTCATCTCCTCCTTGGCAGTCGTGCTTTTCCATTCTGCTTCGCCCCCTCTGAGGTGGGCTGGCTGTGCGGCCCGCTTCGGCCCAAGAGCCGTTGGACGGCCAAGCTCCGTTGTGCGGCACGATCCTGAAGAAGTCAGGCAGCAAGGTGGGGACCCAACTTCAACCTCCCTCTGGCATAGAATCCAGGCACCGACTCACTTCAGCACCATGTCCATCTGCACAGCAGCTCAATAGTCCTGTAGAGCAGAGGCGTGTGGAGTCTGTCCAGCAGGCTTGGCAGGTGGTGCGAAGTAAACGCTGGTGGAGGAAAGAGAAGAAGACCGGCATTCATTCTCATCGAGCTGCATCCCTTCTGTCCCGGGCGCATGTTTTCAAGGTAAAAATGGTTGGTCGCTGCTATAACTCTTGGCCAAAGACCACCAGTCGGTGCAGTGCAGGGACCTGCAAGGTGTTGGAAATGCTGGGGCTTGGGTCATATCTCATCAAGATGCAGAGATGCTTCTCTAGTAGCGAAGCATTATGAACAACCACTGAAGCAGCGTTGTTAGGGCATCCGCAATGTATATTTCCATTTGCTACATAAGCTGGGTCCCACCGCAGAAAAAGCAAAAGCTGTTTCTACCCGCACAATGGTGAGCCACCTCAAGAATAAAAAATTCAGAGCTGTCCGTCGCGCAAAAGGACCAGAAAGTTTCCCGGAGGCCGTAGCTGCTTGTTCCGTTCCCCATTTTTCTCGTCCTCTCTGATGGCCACTACACGTGAGACACTCAATCCGTAATTTCCCTATGCTTTCATTCCTCCCAGCACGCGCGTGCTCTGTCTGCAGAGGAGCCTGGAGGCGGACGGGGTTGTGAGTCTCGACGCCGTCGCCAAGCTGTTCTTGTGGGCCGGTCCAGATGTTCGACGCAATCAGTATTTCTTTCGATTTCCTCCTCAATGTTCGATCAACACACTTATTCTCCATCACTCGTACCATTACCGACCTGATTTCTCTCGATTTTGCAGGACTTTTTATTTGCTACATCCCTAGATCTAGACGAGATGGAAGCGAGTAGTGCCTTGGGAGCTGCAGAGCACGATGGAGAGCAGTACGATGGGGAGCTGCAGAGCACCATGACGGACTGGGTCATCAGGTAGATATCTTTTTGCCTCGTTGTCTTTTTTTACCGGTATTTAGGTTAGTTATTTATATGCCATTAAAAAGAGGAAATCTAATTTAATTGACCAGTACGAAGAAATGTAAATACATTGGATCAAATACATAGCTTGAACACAAAATACAAACTAGAAGGTCATATAACGTAGGAGCTACAGGGATTATTATTGAGTACCAAATTTCTCCCATATATGCTCTATTAAATCTTTCTGAAGTTGATGGTGTATTGCTGGATCACGAATTTTCATGTCTTTATCTAGGACATCTGTGAATCCATAAAGTGATCCATGTTCAAGCCCACTCAAATGTGGAGAAAACTGTCCCTGTTCATATGTGTTATCATTCGGTAAATCATAGATGCCCCTCTCATCCTCTACTATCATATTATGTAAAATAACACACGCATACATTATATCAGCAAGTTCTTCACGTTCCCAAAGCCGTGCCAGTTGACGAATAATAGCCCATCTCTTTTGTAGAACCCCGAAAGCACGTTTCACATCTTTTCTTGCTCCTTATTGATGTTCTGCAAACTTCTTATGCTTAAGGCTTAAAGGCCTTGTGATTGTTTTGACAAATGTGGCCCACTTTGGATAAATACCATCAGCTAGATAATACCCCATATTATATTGTCTCCCATTAACACTGAACTGAACAGGAGGTGCTCTTCCTTGTAATTGTTCTATGAATAATGGTGACTGGTCCAAGACATTAATATCATTATTTGAACCAGCAGCTCCAAAAAAAGCATGCCAAATCCATGTCATAAGACGCAACAGCTTCAAGCATTATAGTAGGTGCCTTATAATCACCACGCACAAATTGGCCCTTCCATGCTACCGAACAATTCTGCCACTCCCAGTGCATGCAATCCAAACTACCCAACATCCCAAGAAAACCACGATCTTCTGCTACTTTTAGTAATCGTTGAATGTCTTCATTGGTAGGCCTGCGCATATATTGCTGGCCAAAAAGGTGACGTATGCCTTGAACAAAATAAATCATACACTCCATTGCTGTACTTTCAGCTACCCCAAAAGTTTCATCCATAAGATCAGCTGGTGTACCATATGCCAACATTCTAATGGCAGCAGTACACTTTTGCAATGGTGATAAACCCACCTTGCCAAATGCATCTCGCCGTAGGCGAAAATAGAGAGACCAAACATTTAGAGCTTCGACTATGCGCAAAAATAACTGCTTCCTCATACGAAATCTCCTACGAAAGTGTGTGTCGTTGTACAATGGATTGTCTGAAAAATATTTACCAAACAATCTATTGTGATCACCTTCATGATCTCTGCTGATATACCTTCGTTTGTATCCTCCACGACGAATAGTTGTAGTAGCTGCTTCCATCTCAGCTTCAAGCTCAGCTTCAAGCTCCTCCTTGACAGACTCATGACTGGAGTCACTTACTTGAGAGTCAGTAGACATCTATGTAAAATGAATGAGCTACAATGTGTGGATGTGTGGCTGCCTAGCTGTGGTGCATGTTATATTTATAGGTCCAGAGCAAACCAAAGTCTGACTTCTTTAACGGTTATATTTTGGTGTGCCTGTGCTGAACATCAAAGCTATATTTGTCTGTTTCTTTAACGGTTATATTTTGGTGTGCCTGTGCTGAACATCAAAGCTATATTTGTCTGTTTCTTAGCAGCTGTATTCTGTTTGTCTGTTTCTCAACATCTGTACTATGTTTGTCTGTTTCTCAACATCTATATTCTGTTTGTCTGTTTCTTGACAGCTATATTGTGTATGTTTGTTTTTCAATGGCTGTATTCTGAAAGTTGACAAGGAGGATGCAAGTACAAACAAGGTAATTCTTCTGCTACTTAATACATTGATAAATTAAACTAACACTCTTACACATGAGGAAATAAAAGAAGCCTGGAATACTTAGTACTGACAACACAATTCTAGAGCTAACCAACACACTTTTAGCAGGTTAATACATCATTCACTGCTTTTTTCCTTCTCAGCAAGCTCTTTAGCTAGCTGATCCATGATGGTTTCATGTCTTTTTATTTGAGCCTCACTCCAGTTTGAGGTATCTTTCTCCAGCAGTTTTAAGTAGGTCTTATACTTCTTCTCTCTTGCTGATGTTAACATTGCAGTAGCTTTAATTGACATAGCTTCATGGTACAAAATCATATTCTGACTTGGTTGGCTGCCCAAAGGAGATGGTGCATCAACTTTTCCTTTGCCTTTTGCCCTTGCCTTTGCTGCCTTCTGCCCCTCAGGACGTTCCTCTTTGCTCAAGTTCTCTTCTTCTGTCTCCTGATTGGATGAAGAAGTGTATCTTTCAGATTCAGAAATCTTGTTCCTCTTATTAGTGGTGTTGTTTGCTTGCAAGACTCTTCGTCATTTAGGCAAATCTTTGACAACTGTCCACAAGTAGTCAAAGGTGAAAGGCTTACCCTTGTTTTCACCTTTGAACATCATATGAGCTTTGTTCATGATCATCTCATCAGACTCTCCACTGCTCCAAGTACTTCTAACTCGATTGTACACCCCACAGAACTTTGTAAGATATCTCTTGACACTACCCCAATGTGTTCTCAACTGCTTGATTGATTTTTTATGTGCATTTGCAGGTGCATTTTGATTGAAGTACGCACCTACCTCTTTCCAATAGTATTCTGATTTCTTCTCATTGCCACGTATTGGATCAACAGAGTGGCGTAACCAAGAGCTAAGCAGACATTTATTTTCTTCTTCAGTCCAGTTGCAGCGTGCACCTTTTTTTGGTTCTTCTTCGCTACTATCACTTGACTCTTCAATGTTAACTAGTTGTTTTGCTTCTTGTCTTGCAGGACAGAGAGAATTGAACTCAGATGCATGAGAAAGTGTTATACTAGCAGCACCAAAATGAAGCATAGAAGCTGACCTGATTGCTGAACTTCTGAATTGCATGTCTGGCGAGAAGCCCAAACTTCCTTGTAGATGAAAACCTTGCACACTTTGAAATCCTGGAGGATTGGCATACACTGGAGTGTTGCCGGAATAACCGAAAGGGTTGAAGTTATGTAGAAAATTGGGTGGTGTGAAAGGAAACTGAGATTGTGGTGTTGGAGGAGAGTTTTGGCTACCGCTTTCAGAGAATTGGCTAGATGATCCATGATTTAACAAGTTCATAAAATTTTTGTGGGAAGGATCCATGTGACTTGTAATCTAGAAAGTTTTTGAATGGAAACAGAACCGTGCTGGCTGTGCTGTTTTTGTAGGCACGCTGAAGGCAGCAAGCCAACGGTATTTTTCAACGGCCATCCCAACGGCTCCTGCATCACTGTAGCAATATACTATTTTAATCCTTGTGGCCTAGCCATAGCTCTATGGCTACCTTTTGTTGTTTCTTGCTTGTTGTCTATCTCCACAATATATGAGGTTGGTTTTAAAGAATATTTTATTGCTTATGGTGCACTTTGGAGTAACATTGTGGATGCCCTTATACAGCTTCAACCTCTCCGATAGGCTTTGCCTCAAAACCCTCTTGCACTCCTTCCACCTCACGCCTCATTCAGCACCCAGCGAGAAAGAAGATGGAGAGGAGGCTTTCGTTCGGCAGCGGGTTCGCAGGGTCCCAGTCACAGGGACAGTGAGCTGCTCTGCCGAGAGGACAGGAGCTGGAGAGGCTGGGGAATGCCGTCAACTTCCCTGGCAATCCCCGTTTCCGGCCAAGAGTTGCCTTCAAGATGGCTCCCACTTCGCAGGACATGAAGCAAAGAGAGAACCTCCTGGAACAGCATGCTCTGATGATCACAGAGGAGGGGCCGCTGGGGGTGCTCTCCAGGGCAGAAGTGAAGGAGATCATTATGCATCACTTCGGGATATGTAAGCATGAGTTCTCTGTTTATCGCAGCTTTCTAGATCCTTTTGTTGCTGTCTTCTCAGAGGAGCATGATAGAGATTTAGTGTTTGCTGGGGGCAAAGTCATTGATGGACCTGTAGAGCTGCGTTTTCATGCTTGGGACTTAGATCGTTTTGAGGATAGGGTGATGCTGCCTTACCATGTCAAGCTGAGCATCGAAGGCATTACCCATCATGCTTGGTCTCAGGAAGTAGCTGATAAGATCTTGTGTGATGAGGCCCTAATACATCATGTGGATGAAGTCACAAGGGAGAAGACTGACTTGAGAGCTTTTCGGCAAAGACCCCTCCCTGCTTCCACAGATTGTGTTTCTCACCCTCACCAGCCCGGAGGAAGATGCAGGGAGAACCTCCCAGATTCACTTCACTCGACCTAGGAGTATGAAGAGAGGGCATGTGTTCAAAGTCTTGAGTCACATTGACATTGTTGAAGACCTTCTTTTCTATCACTACCCGAGAGAAGAGCTCATTGCTGACAGAAAGGTTCTATGGCGTGACTTTGTTTGGCACTTTGGCCAAGCAGATGCTGAGTTGGATGAGGAAGACCTCCAAACTCGCACCCGTTTCTGTGCACATGACAGAGATCAGCGCAGGCACCAGCGGGATGATAATGATGGTGACAGGGATCAGAAGCACCCAAGAGTGAAGGAGTTCATAAGGAGGATGTCTGGCTGGATTGAAGGTCGTGGTAGAAACAGAGAGCGTCAAAGTGAACGTGACCGAGGCAGTGGTTGGTATAGAGGGGAATCTTCGCGGGGACCGGGCAAAGTTAGCAGGGCGGGTTCTCCTCCCCCTGCTCGCCATGATATGTGACTGGAAGATCGCAGAGCTCTTAGGATGCTTTGGTAATCCAAGGGACTGAAGGCCAAGTCTACTAATGACAAGTCCACCATCAGAATGGCCCAGGAGCTAGTGGCGAGAAAATGTTGTATCTTGCAGGAGGACCAGCAGCTGGACAACATGACCCTTCAATCATATATTGACATGTATAAACAGCCTCTTTCTCAGCCATGCTACGGAGGCAATCCTAAAGCTCACAGAGGTGGCTGAGAAGAAGAAGAAGAAAAAAGATGACAACAAGAAGAAGAAGGCTGGGGATGTCAAGAAGGACAAGCTCAAAACCAGGGGCAACAAGGAGGCTCTGGCGTAGGCTGGAGCCTAATCGGTGTGCTTCTGTGTCCAGTTAGTTGTGTGTCTTATCTTATGGATAATATCGTTCTTTTGCGCATCATGTATGCTCGATGTTCCGAGGTGTTTGGCTGCTTGCAGCTTGCACGGTGGACCTCTACTGGTTGGTTTCAGTTTGGATTGCTGTAAGCTCTGTGTTGAGCTATGTTAGACTCTATTGTGTTGGACCTTTATGTATGGCATGTATCACCAGGCCTGCACCACTTCGGCTAGTTGTCTCCCTTTCTTCATGGATATTTTAACACAGCAGTACAATATGTTATCATGGAATGTACGGGGTCTTAATAGTGTAGCTAGGCAGGAAGATGTGAAGCAGATTATTAACTCCTCCAAGCCTGATCTAGTTTGCTTACAGGAAACGAAGCTGGTCGATGTCAGTAGCGGTATAGTTCGTAATTCCCTAGGCTTGGATTATAAAAAAGATAACTTCTGTTACCTTCCAGCGAATGGAGCTAGCGGGGGTGTTTTAATTGCTGTTAGGAGTTCTTTTCTTCAGCTTCAGAATCCATACCTGACTGCTAACACTATTTCGGCTACTATCCTAGACAACCGTAGAAACGTCTCCAGGACTTTACAGGTGTTTATGGGCCGAGGGAGACTTGGAAAAAAAAAATTCTCAAGAAAGCTAAAGCAAACAGTATGCCTTGCCAGATTGGCTTCTAATGGGGGATTTCAATAATGGGCGCTTGAATCGGCGCCTTATGCTGAAGTTCGGACGAGCTCTAAACCACCTAGAAGTTAAGGAGATAGACCTAACGGGCAAGAGGTTTACGTGGAGCAGCAACCAAGACACGCCTACAATGACTCATATCGATAGAGCATTCTGTTCGCCCAGCTGGGAAGACCTTTACCCCAACCCGGTGTTGCAGGCTCTATCCTCCTCTTCCTCAGACCATTGCCCGCTCTTGCTTTCTCCGTTAAATGCCCCAGGATCAGGCCCAGGTTCCGTTTTGAATCCTTCTGGACAAGCATGGCTGGTTTCCAAGAATGTGTGATGGAGGTGTGGAACAATACAGTGCCTGATAGCTTGAAACCTCTGTAAACCCTTCATACTAAACTAAGTAGGACTGCGAAGGCGCTCCGCAAATGGTCCAAATCCCTGATCCCACAAGGAAAGCTAGCATTAGCAGTTTGTAGAGAAGTGATTCTTCAGCTGGAAACGGCCCAGGTGTCCAGGCCACTTGCTCCATTGGAATGCTCTCTTATCCGCCACCTGAAACACAAAATTTTGGGTCTTGCAGCAATAGAGAAGAGTAGAGCTAAGCAAAGATCTTGCCTCACCTGGAGAGAAAAGGAGATGCCAATACGAAGTACTTTCACATTGTGGCCAATATTACGAAAAGAAAGAACTTCATTCACTCCCTTCAAACAGGCACTGGCATCATTACAACCCAGGAGGACAAACATACAACAATATTTGATTATTTTCAGCAGCACATTGGCACATATTCCTCAAGGAGTTGTACTTTGAATTTTGCTAACCTTGGATGGCAACCACATCAGCTGCATCAGTTAGAGCTCCCATTCACTGAACAGGAAATCAGGCAAGCAATATTAGAGGCACCGAAAGAAAAAGCCCCGGGCCGGATGGGTATATCGGTCGCTTTTTCTCTTCATGCTGGAATATCATTAAAGATGTCCTTAGAGCTTTTGATCACTTTTACACCATGAACCAACAGGGCTTACACCTCCTCAACCAATCCTTCGTGGTGCTCATACCTAAGAAGGGCAACCTTCAGCAGTTGAAGGACTATAGGCCTATTAGCTTGACTCATAGCTTTGCTAAACTGGTTTCTAAAGTCCTTGCGAATAGGCTAAGTGCTCTACAGCATCTCATTTCTATCAACTAGTCTGCGTTTATTAAAAAGAGATGCATCCATGATAACTTTGTCTATGTCCAGGAGGCAATTCGAGAACTACACAGAAAGAAGATCCCAACCTTGTTCATCAAACTCGACATTTCAAAGGCATTTGACACTGTTAGTTGGCCATATCTCATTGACGTTATGACCCATCTTGGGTTTGGCCAGAGATAGAGGGACTGGATTTCAGCTCTATGGGCCACAACTCCTCCTCATTCCTTCTGAATGGAGAACCAGGAAGAAGGATCTTACACTGCCGGGGTGTTAGGCAAGGTGACCCCCTTTCTCCATTGCTCTTCTTGCTTGCTATGGAGCCTTTGCATAGGTTGTTTATGAAGGCACAAGATTTGGGGCTGTTGACCAAGCTCACTCCAGAATGTGATGCATTTAGAGTTTCACTCTATCCGGATGATGCGGCTGTTTTTATCAAGCCCTCACAGCAGGATCTTGCTGTTACTAATTCTATATTCAACATTTTTGGTCAAGCTAGTGGTCTTACTGCAAACATGAACAAGACTCAAGTTTTCCCTATTCGCTGTGATGGAATCAACTTAAATTTTCTGTCACTTTCCAGTCTTACTCTCTCAAGCTTCCCTTACACATACCTTGGCCTGCCACTTCAGATAAGGAAACCTTCAAGAACAACCCTCCAGCCCATGGTGCAAAAGATTCGCAATAGGCTTCAAGGATGGAAGAGGAATTTCCTGTCCTACTCGGGAAGAGAGTTGCTGGTCAAATCTGTCCTTTCTTCCATGCCCACATATTTTCTAACGATTTTCAAAATGCCAAAGTGGGCCATTTCAAGTATTGATAAGTTCGGGAGAAGCTTCCTTTGGAGGGGAAAAGATCCAGAGCATGTTCATGGAGGACACTGCCTTGTGAACTGGAAAACGTGCATTAGACCTAAAAAATGGGAAGGTTTGGGTATCATGGACCTAGAGAAATTTGGGCGTGCTCTCAGGCTGAGATGGCCCTGGTACAACTGGGATCAGTATGATAGGCATTGGAAAAAATTACTTAAAGTGGAAGATCCTATAATAAGGCAGCTCTTCTTTAATTCCACTTATGTTACCATTGGCAATGGGCTATGTCGAGATCATATCCCCGGGTACTTACGGCCTAGAATTACTCGACGGCCCAAGCTATGATCTACGGCCCATCAGCGACGACCGGCTCACGCTCTTCGTGGGCCCGAAGGAAGAATCTTACAAGATTTTACGAAGCCCAGCCAAGAGGGTCGGACGCACCCAGTCACAAGAGCCACCTCGATCCCCGTAGGGTTGGGGGCAACATAACACCAAGATGACCAAGTAACCGACTTACTTTCCGACCTCAGGGTCAGACAACCAACCTACGACAAAGCCCCTGTCAACACAGAGGTTTCTGGTGACGGTACAAGGCGGTAGGGCGGTAAAACAAACGGTAAAGCAACTTTGTCCCCCCTCCCCGACGCTGAACAGGGGACAGGCTAAGGACGACAGCTGGCGCCAGACGATCGTCCAGCGTCAGAGGATCCTCTGGAGCACTCTCGAAGATGCCGTTGGCCCCATCCATCAGAGGGGGCTCAGTTCTGTGGCGGTCAAGTTTGGTGACAACTCCATTCGTCAGAGGAAGCTCCGTCCCACGGGGACCAAGTTTGGCTGTGCCCACCAGTCAGAGGACATCTAGTTCCGTGAGCGTCAAGTTTCGTTTTGGCTCCCACCTGTCAGGGAGCCACCGGTCTTACCTCACGTTGTAACCCCGTCCGGCCTCTATATAAAGGTCCATCGAGGACCCCCGTACGAGAGAGAAGCACATAGAGTAAAATAGATATACACCCACAAAGGCGCGTTAGAGACTCGGCCCATGTAAGAGCCCTTCCGCCAGTGTAACCCACTCGATCATACGTGAGTTCGTCGATTTCGACCCTTGGACGTAGGGTATTATACCTCGCAGTGGCTCGAACTAGATTATATTTTTGAGTCCATCACGGATTAAGCATATCGGTTAGGAAGAATCACACCGTATCCCCTTCAATCTATAAATTCGTACTGTGCCGGTATACGGAATGCCCGACAGGTTAAATACCCCATTTTGGGAGGCAAGGTGGCTGGATGGCACGGCTCCTAAAGACCTGGCTCCTAATCTTTACTTAGTGGCCACATGTAAGTGCAGGTCTGTTTTCACTGAACTCAATAATCTCAACTGGATAAGAAATTTAAGAAGCGTCAACAGCCCAGCTCTTCTGGATGAGTTTGTTCTCCTCTTCATGGCCCTTTCATCAGTCAGTTTAACTGATCACAGAGACGAAATAGTTTGGAGATGGACGGCCAATGGACAGTACTCAGTGTCTTCGGCTTACAAGTGTCAATTCCATGGCGCCACATCTTACTTCCCTGCTATGAGCATTTGGAAGGCCTCCACTGAACCGAAATGCAGATTTTTTGGATGGTTGATCATGCCTGACAAAGTCCTCACAGCAGAAAACCTGAGCAAAAGAAATTGGCCCTGTAATGCGAGCTGCACTCTCTATTATTATCAGCAGGAAACCACCTCTCATTTACTGACAGAGTGCAATTTCACTAAAGCTTCTTGGAATATGGTTGCCTCTCAATTCGATTTGCCGAACTATAACTCTTTGATTGCTTCTGGAGGTCCGCTACAATGGGTGTGCACTATGCTAGCTGCAGGCAACAGATTTTTGCTCTCCTTTTGGTGGCAAATTTGGAAGGAAAGAAACAGACGAACTTTTGATCATAAGGAGAATTCTGCTGCTTATGTGGCAACGACAACTATAGATATGATCCGGTGTTACAATGCTGCCATAGAGCTTCTCCATGTTTAGTCCCTCCATCTGGCTTGTTTTCTCCCTCTTTGTTTTTTTTTTCTCCGCCAGTGTTTGGCTGCCGGCTTTGCTTTGCTGTGTTCTAGCAATTCTCTATTGTAAACTAAACTTGTTTCTGTTCTTATCTATCTTCATGAATGGCAGCGCTCCTGCCTTTGTTTTTTTTTTAAAAAAGTATGGTGATGGATACATCTATCTTTCACAAAAGAATATAAGCAGTCATATGAAATCTCAATAAAAGGTTTAAAAAATAAAGCAAAAATCTTAACTCTCAACATATATACTAAATTTATTTCCCTCACAAAAACACCAGATATTAATCAAGACGCACACCAATCCGAAATTGGTTGTTCTAAACTGCACTATATTCCAATAGCTAGCATCTGCGAGGAGTCTGATCCCAATCCCATGTGACGACGAGCCCCAAGGAAGCAATGATGAGGATCATGAACAGTATGAAGACGAGACCCCCGACCTCCTGCGCGTTCCTGCGCGGAAGGATCACCAGCGCGGAGACCGCGAGCCCAAGGCTGAAGGTGGCGAAGAAGCCCTGCCATCGCCGATATCAGATAAGAAATTTAGGGTCTGAGACCAGATGAGTGGGTTGCGGCAACTAACATGTACGTACGTACCCTTATTGCGTCCCGCACTGCGTAAATGCATTATGGCGCCACCTGCGCCTCGCATCGTCGGCGGCGACCACCGTCGGGACGGCCAGCGGCGGCAGCGGTCTGCCTGCTTCTAGCAAGCTGCACTACGATACGAATGTTGAAGACGAAATCGGCCCCTCCTTGTCAGCGTCGTCAATCCTAGCCGTCCAATGGAGATGGCTGCCGCCCCTTCGCCAGCGGCCAGCCTCCTCCCTCAGGACTAGGGATGGCAGTTTAACTTATGGGTGTGGGAACCTGATGCGTTTTGCAGCCAACTTATGTGAACATGGATCTCTATTATTTAAAAAGCGCAGTTTTTTTTTTCTACGTACACATGATAAAATGTTTTCAACAGAGATGAGTTAGACTATATCCACACGAAAAATACATCTAGAGTTATCTTTTCTTACAAATCTGACAGATAAAATATTTCGACAAACACCTCTTACAAATCTAACAAATCTAATAGGCAGGGCAAACTACACAATCACATTTCGATATGAGAAGGCAACATGACGCATAATTATTCCAATACAGAAGGTAAAGTGATATCATTAGTATAACAAAACTGAAAATATACAAAACATGACTACTTAAAAATTAGCTACAGCAACTAAACTGGACATGCCACATATCTAGGATATCATTAGAATTTTCGATGTCGTGTGCCATAGGTTTCGTAGTCCGAGTGCCCGTGCTACGCTACGGATAGGTCAATATGATATAATTACTCTCCACCATATAGAGACAAATTGATGCAATACCCATTCAAATTCAAACAAGATAACTTGATGTAATACCCACAATGATTAAACTGTTCAGAATAGCTTATTAGCATATATATTACAATGCCCGTGCTCCGCTACAGGATCTGCTGCCAATGTGTATGACCAACATACGCACAAACGACGCTAATCACTAATTGTTATACACAGGCACTTCTAAAAGAAGCTGTCTCGAAGCAGCATGATGAACTCTCTACACCTTGCCTGCAAAATAAGACATCTTAGTTCTCAATTATAATGAAAGGCTTTTTTAAAAAATTAACTCAGAATTCAGAGAACTGATGCATTTCTTCATACCCGAAAGTACCAAAGTCAGCTCACACAATGCTTGGGTATGTCTCAATGTTTTGTGCAATGTGATGCATTTTTTCATAATCAAACCAGCGTAGCACTGACACTCAACAGAGGCAGGAGCAGGAGGTTTATCCACCCGTCTTTCATGATTCCGAAAGCATGGTGAGAACTCCAAACCTGATGAACACTGAAGCCTACAAATTTAGCATGAAAGGTTCAGGGACAATGTCTTTGCCTTCTGATACGAACATGTATTCAGGTACAATGTCTTTGCCTTAAGATACAAAACCCACCATCGATGATCGATTGGCCCCTGCGGCACTTATTAGCCGGCGGTGGTAACAAGACATATTCGAATGTTTCACGGCCTATCTAAAATCCTGGACTCAGCGGTGCCGGAGCCCTCATCGGCAGCTTGTCCATTGACTGCGTAACTGGCTGCTCCAATTGCCGGTGTGACTCCTGCCTGCGGGAGCTGCAACAGCGAGGGCAGCAGCAGTGACCTCATGAACGGCAGCGGACCCTCACCCCTTTTGAGGAAGAAGTCCGAGTGCTCGTGCTATGTTAAAGTAGCGCAATGTGATTCAATCACTTTTCGATACGGAAAAACAATGTGATACAAATTCACTATGATTAATATTCTTTTAAAAAAAATTAATGGTAAATATCCACTAAG
Organism: Zoysia japonica; assembly: GCA_001602275.1. Lineage (NCBI taxonomy): Eukaryota > Viridiplantae > Streptophyta > Magnoliopsida > Poales > Poaceae > Zoysia > Zoysia japonica. The sequence continues at coordinate 827,618 of BCLF01000028.1, read as the reverse complement.
CTACTGACAAGACAAATTTATACTATATCCACTCTGATACAAGTAAGAAAATTTGACGCAAAACATGTTCCAATACAGGCAAGAAAATTAAATGCAAAACACACAATGATTAAATTTATTTCACATTGTGTCATGTATGATGAACTAATAAACAACTCATACTTTCAATACTTCGAATACTTCAAGAAGAATTTGTTTACCTGTGGTACGGAAAAGATATTGTCAAATATATTTTGGTATACCCTTCTTGCTTTATTCAGATTAGATGTCGGAAATGCACATCCTCACTGCTACGGGCAAGATAAATTAACGATCTGCATCACTTTGTTTAAACTATCCACGCGCAATTGCTGGGAGTACAAACATATATGATAAAAAAGTACAAATTCATTGAATGATTGCATTGAATATAAGTGCTCAAAGATTGCCAACATTAACAAATGCAATAAAACATATTTAGGGGAATAATCAGCTTTGTCCACAACTACTTCAATTACTTTTTAGTAGGATTTACTTTCATGCTTGGGTATAAGCACCATAATCCCCATAGAGCAATATCACAGATTCACATGCTTATAAGAAACAATTAGCTTAAAGTGGTGGATACATTTCGAACAGATAGTATCAATCCATGAATGAATCTTGGAGGCGTGCAATTTATTCCAACTGCATCAACTTTTCCACATTTATCAGAAAATAGTAGCACGTACATCTGATTAGAGAGTATCCACTCACAATAATAACACCATTTACATAAAAAAATACCAACACCATCTTTTGAATTGAAGAAAATCATGCAGGATTATTTATGTTGCATTCCTCGAGAAGTTTAGCATATGCCTAGACATGGTAATCAACCATCAGAGACAATTTCACAAACAAGCAGTATCAAATGCAAAATAAAATATTCTAACCTGGGCTTCCAATAATTGGAATTATTTCAAAACAATCAAATCAAGACTTGGTTCTGAGAGGACCTGAGGTCTCTGTGGATGAACATTTTTCAAGAGCTCTAGTGTATCACTTCACCATTATCCCCCCTATATAAAGAATAATAAAAGTGACTTCCTAGCAGATGTATGCCACCAAAAATAACTTCTATGTTGAGTAGCCATTAACTTGCACTCTGAGCCATCAGCAAGATATGTCCTGTAACTTCCTATAGATGCTGCAACCAGTACAAGACGTTGCACATGAGAAGATTGGTTTGAATATTCCTTCAGGAAGACCTGACGAAATTCCTATGCAATCTCAACACTTTTTATTATTAAGTCAAAAGCCAAAAGCTCAACCAAATGGGTAAACTTTTTACAAAAGTTATTTTGAGAAAGCAGCATTCTCATAGTTCAAAAGCAAAAACAGGTCTAGACTTACTTTTGCCTATTGTGGGCGTCGGTTTATATATATTACAATTATATAATTATAAGTATATTACATAATTGTAATTATATAATACATAATTATAATTATATGTAATTATATAATAAATAATTATAATTATATATAATTATATAATACATAATAATTATATAAAATTATAAAATACATAATTATAATTATAGTAATTATAATTATACAATATAATTATATTTATATAATACATAATTATAATTATATATAATTTTATATTACATAATTGAAAATTATGTAATATAATTATATATAGTACATAATAATAAATTATATACAAATTTTATATTGCATAATTACATATAATTATACTTTCATTATAACTATATATATATATATATTACATAATTATAATTATATTTTTATTAGAATTATATAATTTACATAATAATATTATAATTATAATATATATATACACACACACATACATTATTTTAATATTAATATATTATTTTTTTATTTAATATTTTTCCTTCAATCGTAGCGTTAGTACGGGCATCGATGCTAGTAAATTTAAAAGTTGGGTTGAAGAATCCGGAGTGTCAAACAGGCCCTTTTCGTTTGGGCTGCAATTTTAGAATCTATTATGGACCATTAAATTAAAAAGATCAGATCAGATTGGACCGTGCTTTAAAAGTATAGGATTTTGATTATGGTTCGTTAAAAAAAAAACCCGAGTCCACAGATCGTACCCATTTTTAACGCTGCAAGGGCCTCCTGAATTTTGATTGTATATTAAATCTATTAGAAAAGTTAGAGAAGTATAGTAGCCCATAGGTCAAATAAATAGTACTATTATTGGACTGAGCCTAATTCTTTAAACAGACTATGATCGAATTGGATAAAAGGCTAAGTTGGATTGGATTTGATATAATAAATTTGGATTGGATAAGTATAGAATCCATTAGGAAAAAAATAAAAGGCTGAGTTAGAGTTTGGATCGGATTTCGGTCCATTTTAAGGCCTAGACATGGGTAGCATTTTTCACCCACAGATCTCACCCACACCTGACTTGTGAAGTCATGGGTGTGAGATGGGTTTTTAATTTCACCCGTGGGTGACTTGTCGGACATCCAAAACTAACATATTTATATTTTTTTAGTCCATCCTTTATGGTAAAAATTGAGAAGACAAAGTTTTTTTTCTAGCGCATGAGGCTAACATTAGCTCCCTCAAGACCCGCCCGAAACCGACGGATAGAGGTGCGGTTCCAATTTTCACCCGCAACCTCTTGTCGCAGGCAGGTTTTCGCTTGGGAACCTGACCCATCGATCACTACCTCAGAATGAGTGATCAACGACGAAATATCAAGCCGTTGCTAAATTTACAATGTAGGCCAATCAGAGACGGGTAAAACCCTGTCACTGGTAAGTCCATCATGGGGTAAAAGACACCGTTGCTGATAAACGTCATTAGCGACGGCTGCCTCATATAACCTCATTGCTCAGCTCCTTGATGTGGCGCATATATGGTGATGCATTAACACCTGCAACTGCAACTCTCAAGCCATCCAAAAACATAATAAAAAGAAAACTAGGAGTACATTTAGGTGTTTCAAATACTACATTGTTTGCACGTTATATTTTCTTCAAAAAAAATTCATCCATTTTGGTTTCTCGAGTTCGTGCACAACGGGCGTCGTACGTATTTTTCACGAGGCAAGGCACAGCGTCTATCCTATACGTGCGTTGAATGCCATGACCCTATGTGCTAAATTGACATAAGTATTGTCTGAGATAACTTCCCTATAGATTCCACCTTTGTCAAATGATAGGAGTATGTGGCTTTCATGGGGACTCAGATTTCGTTATATGTTTCTTCAGAACTTGGCCCATTCAGAAGAAAAAAAAACATATTCTCTCCATTTCAAAATATAAACATTTTTAGATTTGGTCAAAGTCAAAGTTTTATTACTTTAACCATTAATAATATATAAATAATAATATTTTATAATATAAAAATTATATTTTTTGGATTCATCAATAAATAAACTTTTATAAAAAAATATACTTTTTATATTAATAATTATGTAATTTTTTTAAATGTTATTGGTAGAAGTTAAAATATTTTGACCTTATCCAAACTTAAAAATGCTTATATTTTGGAAGGGAGGTAGTAGCTTGTAGACCTTTTTTTTGTTGAACTAAAATGTGAACATATTCAAGATTTTTTTTAGAGGAAGTGTATTCAAGGCCTAATTAGTCAGCCTTGGAATACGTCATAATCCATGATTCAAGTGGCTCAGAAGTTCTGGATACTTCTGTGGAGCGACTGATATTTTGATCAACTAAAAAGCAGTTGATGATAAACAATGCTAAAATCTTCTTGCCTAAATCGTAATCGAGTTATAAGAGAAATCTTAGAATAGAGCGCATCTCAATTTACAATACTGACAAGCAAAGGCAACTCTCCTGCCTAAGGTTTTTTTTTAATTAGAAAAAGCAAAGACAAAGACCACCTGCAAATTATCTGAACCTCAAGTGCGTTTGGCGGTGCACACCCATGCAAATGCAGAAACGCAAAGAGATCTTAACTATTCGACGATTATTTTAACCTGATTAATCTGTTTTCTGATCGTGGGTTGTGCTGGAGAATCTTGTGGTGTGTGTTTTTTTTTTAACGAGAATGGTAGCTTCTACAGTCTGAAAATTGACGCAAGTTTGTGTTCCTGATCACAGAGGCTGGAATGGCGAAATTAATCATGCCTATGGCCTGAAAAGTATTGCAATCACTTACGAGGCTCTGCAGAAACATAAAGCTCATATATTTTCCACTATGAGAAGAGGTATGATAGCAAAAATCAAAATATTATTTGATATATTTTCAGCCTCGGTCATATTTTCAGATGGTAATGTATGCATGGAGATAGAACCTTTAGCAGTTAACTGGATTGATATGTGGAGTACATTTCATATTTTTGACATCGTCATTTTTCATGATTTTACTGAGAATCATTCAAACAATATGCAAGAGATAATGGAGGGTATGAGATAAGTAGCCTGCATGTCTTACCAGATTTTGATATTGTGCGTGTTAAAACAGATGAATTCTAAACATATCGTGCCTCTAAATTGTCAGTGTAAGTCATAGAGTAAAGTAAATTTTTTGATCCGTCACGGAAGGCCTTATTTCGATGATAATCAATTAACCAGTGATGCTTTATTTGCTACCATTTTTATTTGTAAAAAATTAATAGATTCAGTCCAAACCCAAAAAAGAGATTGGAAAAAGAATTTTTTTTTAATGTTCCGGTTGGCATCTTACAGTAATGCCGATTCAGTTCAAAACCAAACCTTCTGTTTGGGCTCATTTGCATGGGCTGCACCATCCAACTTGTGATCTAAATTTTGGGGACAGATACATCTCTTTCACAAAAGAATATAAACAATTTCATCTTAAATCTGAATAAAACGTTTAAATAGAACAAAAATCTGAACTCTGAATATAGTGAAGTTACTCCCCTCACAAAAGCACCCAAGATTTTAATTCAAGATGCACACCAATTCAAATGTGAAGGTTCTAAATTCTAATATACCTAGCATTAAGAGGCGACGGATCCACTGCCATTGTTGTTCCTGAAACTACTATAATCTAATCCCAATCCTATGTGAAGACGAGCCCCATGGAAGCAATTGGGAACACGAGGATGAGAGGTGTGTACGAAGGCATTGCTGCAGATGAGTTTGTTTACTGTAGCTAATTTCTGGAGTTTAAATCAGTTGTATGGTTGTAGCTGCAGCCATGGCTTCCGAACGCACCCCAGCACCACAAGCACAAGGTTTGCCCACGTCAGAATAGAAACTCAAGGTTTGAGAACAAATGAGTGGGTTGCGGCAACATATACTTAGTCAGGTGGTGCTAACTAGGAGTGGGTTGCGGCGACATATACTTAGTCAGGTGGTGCTAACTAGGCCTATCACAAATGAGCCCTACTAAAAAAAACTAGCGGGTCCTGAGTTGAGATAGATATGAACAGTTAATCTGTCAAATCCAGCGGCTGTCAAATGCCATCTAATTGCAGGTGGTGCCATAAAAATCTGCTTGTCAATATGTGGGGACTATAAATATCGACGGGTGAAGCCCAACCACCCTGGATTTTTTCCTTTGCTAGCTAATAGTGTTTAGGGAAACAAATATTGCTCAAAAACTATACACTTATGAAGATATGTGTTGACACCAAAAATTTGCATATTTAGAAGATCGAAAATTTTGATTTCCTAAACCGAACGCACCAGTTTGGTTGGCTGAATACGGTAAAAATATCTAAATTCTATCCTATAGCGCTTATTTCGCAAGAATTGTTTTTCAACATATTTTTCAGGACGTGAAAGATATTTTTGAATAGTTTAGCTAAATTCTACTAAAAAAGGAAATAAGTGCTTAAAAAAGACATGAAAATGAAGCCAAATCTATGATTTGAATATTACAAGACATAGCCCTCGTCGAGATGATCAAAACAGATATATGGATCACATAAATCCGAGACCGAACGAGGAAAACATGGCCTTAACAAAATGGCTGCGACAGGGCTGGAGTTTCCGGCAAACCGCTTTCTGAAATCGAATTTTAGGCCACTGGAGTGTCCGGCCCAGGGCCGGAGTATTCGATACCCGAAGTCAATTTTTAGTAGTTTTTATGCCAAATCAGATCTAATTTCTTTCCTAATTAATAAAATATGTTGCTCCACCAGATAAGATCATCATGTCTCTATATAAGGAGGCCCAAGACCGATTGAGAGACCCCTTCTAATAATGAATCAAATACATCTTTACTTTTTATTTCTTTTACCCTACTCTTTTTTAAACTCTAATTTATGTTCTTTCTTCGCCTCGGCGACGTTTGAAGATGATCTAGCTGGCCTGCCGAGCCGAGATCAACCTATAAAGATCTTGCTCCCATGGAGTCCCTCCTGAGCTTGATCTTTCAGGTGCTGTTAAGATCATACCTAGACGATCCTATTGTTTCACACACGAACGTGCGCATGGTGCATTGATCCGGATCTTTTCGACGTCAACACACTTTTTGATGACTTTGCTAGGGAAGAAGATTCAGGTTATCATAGCCGAATCTATATTCTCCAATCATGAGCTTCCAAGACGATGAAGATAACTTCTCCGCGGTGACATTTGAAGGATTGCCTGATGATGCAAAAAATGCATTCAATGATGGTACAAATAAGGATCTCCAAGAATTTATTTCATGCCACAACAAGGATCGACAAGGCAAGGTCATGCAAATCAAAGATCCATTTACTAAAGAGGTAAATCCTGATCTTGAATTGGCTATTGGGAAGCCGACTAATGTTAATATGGATCTTACTATTGACGCTTGCAAAAGGCCAACTAATGATGTGGTTGGCCAAATAGAGACTTGTCAAATTCGACCACTACAAGCCGAATCCAATAAATGTGTAGAAATTCTGCCGACTACCACACTTAGGGGGCAACACAATAATCCACAAATCAGTCCAATCAGTTTTACCACCCATCAGACCGGTTTTTCTAAAAATCATGAAAGTAAGAAAAAATCAAAGATGTTGAAGCCCAAAAATCCCGAGATTGGTGTATGAAAAGTTATTGAACCTAGATGTCGGAATAAGCATCAAATTAGAAAGTCAAAATTCGAAGAGTTTCATGCTAAATCTCAAAAGGAGAAAAATATCAAAGATGTTAGTCGACATACAAGTTATGCGCAGAAGAATCCAATTCCAACACCGTATATAGGTCATAGGAATCGACAATGGAATAAATCTCAAATATCGATGCCGTTTTCATCTTATGAACCACCTATGTCTCAACCGTTGGCATCTTACAATAGCACACCTTATTCCTATTTCCCATGGTATTCGTGGATGCCGCCTCCTCCGACGTATTTCTATCGAAATTCAATCTCTTACGGAGGATCAACAAATAATAGGTCACCATCTATACAAAGCGACCGTTTTGATCAAAAGAATCGGTCTTCAGATAATACATCGGCTAATAACAAACCTTGCCCCAAGCATGACTTAGAAAAAAAGACCGAACAAAAGTCATATTCGGTTGGGGGGCAAGGTATTAAGCAAAAGAAGAAGGTGAAAAGCAAGCCGACCTTTGACGAGCTACTATCCAAATATAAGGAGGCTAAAAGAATGGAAAGCAATAAGATCGATGAGCCAAAAAAGAACCAATGGAGGAGATCTCCATCGCTAAAACAAAAGGTACCACAACCTCATTGACAAATACCTCATTGGTCTTCATCACTTATTCCATCAATGCATATACCATTGACAAATACCATGACAGTTGAGATTAGAGGTGAGCTTATTTTTAAACATATGTCTTCTTTTTTTTTAGAATAGATTGCTACCTAATAACTTTATTATGATTAGAAACATTGAAAAAGGTCAAGGAAAGCATGAAGAAGGACTTAGAGATGCTCAAGATTAGCATCGCACGTCCGACCCCAGAGGAGATCCAAACAACTCGGGTTCGAGTTTGACTCGGACTCCAAGAGCAGTCTGCACTAAACGGATGTCTCGGTCTCATACGAGCTCCGTTTTGGACGTTCTAGATATAGATGAAAAGCTAAAGAGATAAGATTTCCAAGGAGCGAAAATACTTCTTAGATCTCCGGCAATTACCGAAACAATACCACATTTAAAATCTGTTAGGGTGTTGCGACACTATCTTTTAGCCTTTGGGTCATGTATCTTTTTTAGACCCATTAGTATTAGAGTTTGCCCCTAAGGTCATCCTAAACTATATAAAATCAGTAGCCACCATTATTAGGGTTAGATTTTGATTAGTTTTCTTTTGTTATCAAACAATTTCGTCGTTTGACGATTTGTTGGTTATCCAACTTCGTTATTTAATTCAGATTTCGCAATTGAGTTGTGTTTTTCCTTGTTCTTGCTTGTGTTGTTCGATTCATAGGCTGAGATTAGCCTTCTTGGCGAGGTCAATCATGTGTGCACGGTTGATAACAAAAGGAGAAGTGGTGCTGCGACTGTGGGGTTCGAATTGTGTTGATTTGAGGTCGGATCGATTGTGTGTCGCGTCTCCACCAAATTGAGAGTTACCATGACCTGATGGAAGATTGGGAACCACGTACACATCAAGTGGTAATCAGAGCTTCAGGTAAACCGTCAGGTTCACATCTATCCTTGTTTATTTTGCATTCATCCTATCGTCCACAGAAAAGCCGCAACACAAAAAAATAGTAGATCTTTAGGTGTTTCCTTGTCCAAGGAGTGTTTAATCTTTACATAATTTTATTTCATAATCTGTAGTGTTGAGTTTGTATCCCTAGTTTGTGTTTTGGTTGCTAGATTTGAAATCTTTTTGCATCTAGTTGTTTGCCTTCATCGTTCATCGTTTGCATCATTCAGATCTGTTACTATGTTCACATCTGTTAATTTTTTTTGCATTGAAATTTTATCCCACTCACCCACACCATATTTCGATCACAACTAGATCCACCCTTCATAGATTCACCTCTCTATATTTATCTGCTACTCAATCATCCATAAAAATATACATAGAATTAGCAGCCAATTTGAAATGCGAATCTGTTTACAGCCTTTCAAAAAAATCTGATTCGAAGATCCATCATTAAAATAGTCATAACTTTTGTTTTTGAACTCGAAATTAGACATATAAGTAATTTTCGGATATCTACATAAAGTTTCCCATCATCTATCCTAGATTCAACAAATTTAGAAAAGAAGTTTCTGTTTTTGCGCTCCAAAGTTTTAGCACAGATTTAATAGAAATTCGAGATTTTCTCCAGGCCACATCTTTCATCATATTGATCTGAAATTTGGTCGTATACCATCTTTTCTGCTTCTAGTTCAGAGAAAAATATCAACAAAATAAAATAAAAATAAAAAATTTGAAGATCTAGAAGTGAGGAATTAAAATTTGCTGATTTTTCAAGTGCTGAATAGTTTGTTGATTTCTGTAGCCTTATCATTTGTGTTGTTGCTGCCCTTTGATATTTTTATTTATATTCTTGTAACATCTAGATTTTTTATAAGATTGGGCCAGCAACTAGAATATAATACTTAGAAAACTTATTCAATATTACTATCTATTATAGAATTGTATTTCAGTAATCATTATTTCAGCTCTCCAAGCTCCACATATCCACCTCGGATCAGCACTATATTTGACCCTGCAATTGTTGCATTATGACTCTCTGGTTTCTCCTGCCACTGGTTGCACCATCCTTTGCTTTGCTTTGGTAAGAATCTTGCAAGAGCTCGGTAAGGTGTTTTCTTTTGCGAAATTTCACCACCCATCTCACTGTAGTTGCAGGAATAATATTTTGTGCTATCTATATGCTATTTTTCTAACCATGACAGAAAGAAAAGGAGGCAAATACAATGTGAGTAGTGCTTTGCAAAGAGTTCTTGATAATATCGATGCAAACTTTAAAAAACGCATTGAGTTTGTAGAAAAATCTAACGGCAAGCCTTAAGAGATGTAATCCACCGCAAAGAGATGTTGCGCATAATCAAAAGACGCATTAAGTTCAGACCATTGCTACATCATCTTCTTTCACGAGTAATTATATTCTTTCATCTCTTCCTTTATATGATAGTTTAGATTCTATTAAATATACTACTTGAGAAAGAGAGATGGATAATCTACTTAGATAATGCCATATGCGTGAAAGGAGAAAGCTTTTAAATGTTAGTCGTGCATTAGTTGATCATGCTTTAACTTTGTGGCAATTTTTATATGCAACAAAAAAAATATTCTCAGACATGGAGTGATCTTAAAATTTTAATGAGAGAAATTTTGTTGATACATTTTTTGAATCTATGTCTAGTTGTGATAAACATTCTTTAGAGAAGGAGCTTTCTACTGTATGTCCTATTGCACTTAATATTTTGCATGAAAGTGAGATCAAACAAGAAGATGAAAGTGATACAAACGTGATAAAAAAAGAGATACGCAATGTTTCAAGCATAACCCAAGATGAGCCGGATGATAACACGCCAAAAGGTATTGCTGAAAATAAGAAGAAACTTATTGAACATCGATCTACAAAAGGTGACAATATTTTTATTGAGCTGAAATTTTTTGTCTATCCTACTTTTGTAAAGCGACCGTTAGTATCACCTTTTATCCATTTATCCTTGTCAATGTTTGGCTTGCCCACTAGTTCTTGTGATAAGAAAAGGTTGTGTGTAGATATTTTTATTCTTCCTATGCAACAAGAAGTGAATGAATTCGATACTACTAATTTTTATCCATTCAGTAGTGCTGAAATTAAACATTTCACACCCATTACATGTGAAAATGATGAGCTGAAATTGTTGTCTTCTCCAAACACTGAGGTTATATAGAATATGATTATTTTTTTGACCTTGCTACAGTAGAGAGGATGATATTTTCGAAACCTGAATTACCTTTGTTTACTAAAACTAATTTTTATGTTATATGCAATTATGACTCTAGAGGTGTCTTTATGGTGCATAGAGTTTATATTTACTCAAATTTGAAGTCATCTTGCATGATAAAAATAAATGACAAACTAGATGATGAAAATACAAAATATCATGCCATATCATATTTATCTAGTTTTTCTAAGACAATACACTTTATAGCTTCTCATAAGAATAATAATGATGCTAATCATGCGGATTATTTTAAAAATATATTTTGACAAAAAGTTGATCTTACTGATTTTTATAATAAAAATACTCCATATGATGTTTTAGTGTGCAACGATGCCTTGTTTGCATCTCGTGATCTTTCTAGCTATTTGTGCGCTCATGTTACTAACCATTTGCAGAAGTATCATGATAACCACGGGAGCAAGTCGAGGACGGCTTTTCATCAAGAATGGAAGAATGTGAGATTATAAAGATCTTTGAACCCTTAAGTGATTGCATTCAAATACTCCTGTGGCCTCTACCTCTTCATGCACGTTGCAGGGCATGGTGGAGTCGAGGTCCCGACAATTAACTTGAGTCGAGGACGACTTTAAAATAAGGAGAGGATTATGAGGACATCTCTCATTTAGATACACACAAGAATCTTGAAATTAGTATTGATGAAACTCACGCACGACAGTTGAGATTAGAGGTGAGCTCGTTTCTAAACATGTCTTCGTTTCTTTGAGAATAGATTGCTACCTAATGAATTTATTATGATTAGAAGCATTGGAGAGGGTCAAAGGAAGAATGAAGAAGGACTTGTAAATGCTCAATATCAGCATCGCACGTTCGACCCCGGAGAAGATCCAAACAACTCGGGTTTGAGTCTGACTCGGACTCCAGGAGCTGTCTGCACTAAAACGGATGTCACGATCTCATACGAGCTCCGTTTTGAACGTTCTAGATATGGATGGAAAGCTAAGTAGATAAGATTTTCAACGAATCTAATCCCGTGTAAAAATACTTCCTAGATCTCTAGCAATCATGAAAACAATATGATGTCCAGAATCTGTTAGGGTGTTGCGACACTATCTTTTGACTTTTGGGCCTTGTATCTTTTCTAGGCCCATTAGTATTAGGGTTTGCCCCTAAAGTTAACCTAAACTATATATAATTAGTAGCCGCCATCATTAGGGTTAGGTTTTGATTAGTTTTTTTCTGTTATCGAACAGTTTCGTCGTTTGACTGTTTGTTGGTTATCCAACTTCGTGATTTAATTCAAATTTCACAATTGAGTTGGGTTCTTCCTTGTTCTTGCTTGTGTTGTTCGATTCGCAGGCTGAGATTAACCTTCTTAGCAAGGTCAATCGTGTGTGCACGGTTAAAAACCAGGGGAGAAGTTATGCTGCGATTGCAGGGTTCGAATCATGTTGATTTGAGACCGAATTGATTGTGTGTCGCATCGCCACCAAATCGAGTATTACCATGACCTGACGAAAGATCGAGAACCACGTACACATCACTCTTTGGTTTCCATGCCATCATAATCAATATCTCCATTGGTCTTTGCCAAAGGGCAATATGCAAGGGTAGCCACTAGGCCCACACAAATATTTCTACCATTAAACTAAACTTCAATGTTCAAATTGCCAAAATATTTAGTTGATACAATCTAACATATTACTGCAGCTAATAGAATATTATTTTGGCTATCTCACTAGTTTTTATTAGATATATCAGTTCCGAATAATCGATATCTTGTTTATCATCATACTTTAGCAATTTTGGGTAACAAGAATATTTTTTTTGTCACGTTAGCTTTGCAAAAAAAAAACAGGTGAGGCATATGTTGACACCCAAAATTTGTATCTTTGGAAGACCAAAAATTCTGGTTTTCTAAACCGAATGCTCTGGTTTGGTAGGCCGAATACAGTAGAAAATATCTAAATTTCGTCGCATAGTGATTATTTCGCAAGAATTGTTTTTCAACATATTTTTCAGGACGTGAAAGATATTTTCAAAGAGTTTGAGAAATTCTACTAAACAAAGAAAGAAGTACTTAAAAAGACATGAAGATGAAGCCAAATCCATGATTTGAAGGTTCCATGATGTAGCCCTCGCCGAAACAATCAAAAGGATATATAGATCACCTAAATCGAAGATCGGACGAAGAAATCTCGGCCTTAACAAAAATAACTGCGATAGGGCCAAAGACTCCGGTAGACTCTTTTCTGGAATCGAATTTTAGGCCACCGGAGTATCCGGCAAGGGCCGGAGTATCCGGTGTCCGAAGTTGATTTTTGGTAGTTTTTGTGCCAAATCAGATCTAATTTGTTTTCTAATTAATAGGATTCGTGGCTTCATAGGATAAGACCATCTCACCTGTATATAAGTAGGCCCAAAGCCGATTGAGAGACCCCCTCCAATCATGAATCAAACACTTCTATACTTTTTATCCCTTTTGCCCTAGTCTCTTCGAAACCTAATTTCTAATTTCTGTTCTTCCTTCGCCCCGACGGCGTTTGAAGATGATCCGGCTAGCCTGCCGAGTCCGAATCAACACTAAGAAGATCTTGCTCCGAGGGGTCCCTCCCAAGCAGGTGCCGTTGAGATCGTACCTAGACGATCCCATCGTTTCGCACACGGACGTGTGTGTGGTGGGTTGATCCGGATCTTTTCGGCATAACAATATGGCGCCAGGGTCTTCTCCATGTTAGCTTCACCACTGTAAATATCTAGACCAATAAATATCCAGTAGGGTTGCCCGGTAGAGAACGGCCTTCTTTATCTAAAATATCCAATAGGCAGCATGTAAATAGATAAAGATTTAATTTTGAAGTGCAGATATCTAGGTAGGCAACATGTATATTTTAATATCTAGATAAAGAAGGCAACATGTATGTACATGTTACCTTCTTTATCTAGATATTAAAATATCCAGTAGGCTAGATGACTGGATATTTACTGGACTTCTTTATCAAGATATTATAAGGCCCCTTTTGGAATAGAGAAATTTTTTCTGATTTCTGTATTTTTTTCTATAAAATTGAACGGATTTCTGTAAAATTTATGTACAATTCCTATGAAATTCTTGCATTCCAAATGAGGCCTAAATATTTAGTAGGCCAGCAGACATGCCCTGTAGAAAACAGACTTCATCTCCATGTTATACTTCTGTTATTATACACAAAACAATACGAAGCGCATGAGCAACCTCCATTCTGTAAATATATGGATAAAAAACCAAATGAGCACATTATGATAACCCATCAGGGATAGATACTCAACTAAAAAAAATAAAAGACCAAGAATTGCGTCAAATCTTATACTGAAAAAATTCATTAATTCCACAATAAGTCACTGCATTTGATCTACATCCATACGGATATAGTGTAATAGTAATATCATACAAATCACAAAGCATATATGACAACCTTCAAGCTCCATTTGCCAATATCTGTATTTACTAAAT
>BCLF01000028.1:783030-812622 GCA_001602275.1 Zoysia japonica | reverse complement strand
AACATCTGCATTTACTAAAATTTAGTGTCAATATAACTATTTTTTTTACCAAAGTCAAATATATTGTAACAAGTATTAATAGAACTACTATCAAAATTGTGGTATTAATTTCCATTTACATCTATATAACTATTCATAATTTATTATATGTTGATAACTTTTTCCACTTACAATTGACCACCTGCAATTACAAGGAAAAATTAAATCTCAAAATAAGTATATAACTGATAGCATAATTTATTTTAATTTAAAATTTCTCTACTTTTGAAGGTAATATCATTCATAAATTTCAAAACCATTCCACACCAAATGCATTACTTCTGTCTAACTATTAGTCTTTATGGCATTATTTCTCTGTCAACAATATTTCTGTCCACCTCTTCAGCAAACTTTTTATGACAAATTAAGAAATGTCATAAAAATGAGTTGTGATAAATAAAAGATTCATTAATAATAAGAGATTAGCATGACTTATGAGTTATCATAATTGTAAAATCTAATGTAATCAGTTGTGACAATAACACCAATAATAATAAAAAGTAATATCCAGCCAAAAATATTATAGCCAAGATCCGATCCAATTATTATGCTAAAGCAGAAATGCGGAATATATATCACTGACAGAGAAAAGCCCAAGCAAACAAGGTGCATAATATATCCATTATAATTCTTTTAGCATCTTAATATTATTAAAAACATTTATATTGATAGGCTAGCACTTCCTAGCCCCTATATTAGAGTAAATATAGATAAAAATCATCTATTAATACCAAGAGATAATATCAGTTTTATAAGAAATAGTAAGCTCACTGCAATCGCGAGGTACAACACATACATGATTTGTCATTTCTTCTAAACATCGTCCTGTAAATATTAAGAATTTGGAATGAGTAAGAACAATGTTCAGATCTACTACTCTTATATATAGATATGAAAAAAAGAATAAATAGCTCGGTTTTCCCTATGTTGTTGTTTATTGGCGTTATATTTAAAAACTAAAAATCTTTTCATTTGTTACCTCTGCCCTTCGTTCACATGTAGCATTATTGCAGTAGGTTTAGATTTATTCTAAATCAAATTCAAAACTGCAACCCGTGGAAGTAGAGGACGCGTTATCGGCTTCACTGGTTGTTGGGAATGAAATACCTTGATAGTTGTTGCATTGATAAAGCTGAGTACTGCATCTCTAGGCATGTATCGGTACCTCCCGCATAATTTGGACTTGTCTCTCAAAGAGATTAGACATACTATACCAACACGTTGATCAGTGTGGCGACATCGCACTTAGAAGACGCCAATTGACTGAATTGGGAGCGTATCCCAAAGGCCATAAGGGAGCAGCGGCAAGGAGGCCCAAAAAGTTGATCAGTGTTCTAAGCTACCTCGCCGTGAGCCACGACACCCCCATTATGGTGAAGAGAAGTCCGCGCCGAGTTGTGGCCCACAATGTTGCATGGGTGGATGCTGGTGTTGGTGGTTAGTCGAAGCGGTGGCTTTGGTGGTGTAATTTGGTGAGGAAAAGGGACCAGACGTCATCACCCTCACCATCCCGCCACACCCTTAGATCAGTCGACGGGTTCTTTCACAAACTATCTCAATCCTTATTAAAATTTACTAGTTTAAAGATGAAATAAAAATTTGGTCTGACTTATTAAAAGTTAGTTTAAAATGAATAGAAATTCAACCCGTCCCTAATTTGATCTGACTTGCTCCTTCGTTTTTTTAAACCCGTTAACAGGCCTGATTACACCTGATTTCATGTAACTTTTTTGTTATTTTGTTGCTAACCACATGATGATATCGAGCCATTTTGTCTATTGGTTCAACACAAGAACATGTTTACCAAGCTAACCATTTCTGGCATACATCCTTTACTTTAACAACATTAAACTAAGGCCCCCTTTGGAATGAAGGAGTTTTTTTATGTGAAATTAAATTGATTCTTATGAAATTCCTGTACAATTACTATGAAATTCCTACGTTCCATAGGAGTCTAACTTCGAATTTATGTTTGCATTTTTTTTAAGTTTCAACATTGGAACCATGGTATTTTTATGTGAATTTAAATTGAAAGCAAATTGCTCTATGGAGAATGTCATTCATGAACCAAACAAACCATTCTGAAGAATTAAAAATATGTGTATACTCCATTATGTGCACATCCATGATTGCTGTTTTGCTTCAGCTGGCAAGGCACATGTTCCTTGTGCATTAGCTTGTGTGTGAGCTCACGTATACTCACTCGGTGGCTAAATTATTGTTGCCGTTGACTTCTAACATAATCTTTGACCTTTTGTCTTATTCAAAATATTAGTTCAAATATGAAAAGTTATAAGTCATGATTCAAATAACTCTAGTGATAATGCAAATAATAATAATAAAATATATAATATTTATTAAAAATTGAATAAGACGTGTAGTCAAAGTTAATGTTAAAAGTCATTTGTGACAACAATTTAAGAATGGAGGAAGTATTTTAGAACAAAAAACTATTACTCTTACTCTGCAAATTTCCAGCCTGTTTTCTCAAGGTTTGTTTCTACTGAACTGTACATAACCGGATAGGGTGGCATGGCGAGCGATATTTCTTTTTCATGAATAGGGGGAGCCCTTTAAGGTTAGCCACGGTGGGTGCCGTAGGAGGCTAGTTCTAGTGGGCCAGGAGTCTGTTACTATAACCATCTGTTGAATGTCATTATGTCGTCACGGCACGCGGGAAGAAACCAAAAGCATCCAATCCAAGCGTGGACACTTGTCTCCTTGTGTGGTTGGTGCCGCCATTTCTGTGGCTACTCACAGACCTCTC
Source organism: Zoysia japonica (assembly GCA_001602275.1). Taxonomy (NCBI): domain Eukaryota; kingdom Viridiplantae; phylum Streptophyta; class Magnoliopsida; order Poales; family Poaceae; genus Zoysia; species Zoysia japonica. The sequence continues at coordinate 809,816 of BCLF01000028.1, read as the reverse complement.
GTATGGGTAACAACCTCAAAAAAATCTTAAAGTCGAGAATGATCTCAGAGTTAACAATAATACCATTTTCTCTGTTTTTAAATAATATCATCGCGGAGTAATACTACATTCTCTGTCATTAAAACAACAATCTAATTTTATTAAAGCAGAGGGAGTTGCAAATTGGATGGCACGAGGGTAAACCTATTGGTCTTTCTATTCTATGGTGTAAGAGCAGTTTGTGTTCAAAGCTGTTCCTGAGATGAAAGGAAGCTGTGAGGCGTGAGCTGGCGTCAAATTAGCAGCCAATCCATTTTTTCAACCCCTGTTCCATAGGTGTGTAAAATAGTGACACCAAAGTTACCCTCAAACCTCCTTTAATTTTTCTTAAAAATATATATATAATAGTGACACTTAGGTTATCTTCAAAATCTTTTTTGTTTAAAAAATGAACTAAATTTTAAGATTCTTTCATTCTGTTAAACTAAAGAAGTTTGGAAGTTAAACCTTTTTAGTACACCACTACTATTCCACGTTAACAGATTCAGTCCAGACGCAAAAAGAGATAGGGAGAATATTTTCTGGTGTACTCAGTGAGCTACTACTCTTAAACGCGTAGGAGTACTATAGTATTCCAGACTTTCAGTATTGCAACTAATATCTTCCATGTTTTATATTGCGAGTAATTTACATCTCATTCAAATTGAAATATTTGACACGTTTCACTAATTGCCTCAAAGATTAGATTCTCAGGTATCCTTCTCACTTATGTTTGACAGAGGAGTTACCAGTTGTCTAAAGTATCTGGTGGCTGTCCCATGGGCTGAGTCTTACGGAGAGAGAATCAAAGACCCTGATCTGCAAATTCCCAGCTTACTCTGCCACTCACTTTGAAGCAGCAAGCAGCAGGTGCTATTCATGGAGTGGTTCCAGGCTTTCAGTGTGCAAGGCCGGGAATGCCAAAAGCCAAGGTCTTCCCGGTCCGGTGGCAGCGGTAGACCGCTAGCTACTCCGTTAAATTTTACTTTTATTCTAGTTCTGGGTACGAGAACTAAGAAGTGAATACACATATGCAGGTAGGCCACGCAGGAGAACTGGAGTTTGCAAAATAGTGACAGGCGCCAAGCTGATCATTTTTTCGGCACACCCTTTTTTGTGGATAACGTTAAACCAACTCTGAACTGGTGGCAATTTTTCTTTTCAAATGTTTCCACATTAGAACCGTGGTAGTACTGTTTTTGAAATTGGCACCGTGGTATTTTACTGTGTGTATAAATTGAAACCAAATTGCTCTGTGGAGAGTGTGCCATTCATGAACCAAGCAAATCGTTTTGAAGATATTAAAAATATGGGTATACTCTTTTATGTGCGTATCCATGATTGCTGCTTTTGCTTCAGCTGGCAAGGCACATGTTCGTGTCATCAGCTTGTGTGTGAGCTCGTGTATTCTATAATGAAAAATATTACTCCTACTCGGCAAATTCCCAGCGTGGTTTCTCAGGGTTTGTTTGCTCATTAACTGTACATAACCGGATAGGCCGGGTGGCAAGGCGAGCGGATTATTATTTATTTTTCATGAATAGGGAGTTCTTTAAGGTTAGCCGCCGGTGGGTGCCATACACCGTAGCCGTAGGGGGGCTAGTATTCAGTTCCAGTGGGCCAGGAGTTTGTTATGACCATTGTTGGAATGTCGTTATGCCGTCACGACACGGGGGAAGAAGCCAAACATCCAATCCAAGCAGTGGACACTGGTCTCCTTGTGGTTGGCGTTGCTATTTCTGTGGTCACGTCTCATATGGGCAGCAACCTCAAAAAATCTTAAGTTGGGAATGGTCTCTCAGGATTATTGAGACTTTGTTTGCTAGAGATTATTGGTCAGCTTTTACAAATGATTATAGCAATCTCAAAAAAAATTTAAGTCTGGAATGATCTCTCAGAGTTACAAAGGTCCCGTCCGGTAGAGATTATTGGTCAAGTTTTAGAAATAATTATAACAGCTTATATTATAATTTTTACTAAACACTTAAAATCGATGTGATTGTTTATAATCACGGTGATCACTTTACATTTTGTATAAGCACCTATAAGCCAGTTACAATTGGTAGTTTTTATCACTTATCCTTTTCCACTGCATATAATCCATTCTACGTAAGTTGTTCTGTCAAATAATTTCACATAACAAATAAATTATCTGGATAAACTAGATAAGTAATTTTTATGAATAATTTATAGTATAAGTAATTTTTTAATAATCATAATCTCTACCAAATGAGTCTTAAGTATTTGTTTTTTAAATTAATATCCTCACAAAGTAAAAGTACTATTTTATCTGTCGTTACAGCAACAATCTAATTTTATTAAATCAGAGGGAGTTGCAAACTGGAAGGCAGGAGGGTAAACGAACTGGCCTTTGTTCTGCGGCGTAAGAGGAGTTTGTATTCGAATGTACTTCCCGAGAGGAAAGGAAAATTATGCGGTGGAAGAGCAATTTCTGTTCATGAGATGAAAAGAAGTGAGCTAGGGTCAAATTAGCGGCCAGTCTTTTTTTTTCTATTCCATATGGGTGTAAAATAGTGTCACCTAGGATACCCTTAAAAGTTAAAACTATTTTAGTTAAAAATTGAACTAACCCCCCACTTTGAAACACAGGATTGTTTTTATGTTCTTTGTTTTTTCCTTTAAAATTGAACTGATTTATATAAAATTCATAAGTAATTTATATAAAATTCATGCGGTGAAAAGAGATGTATGCTTCAGAATTCTTTCCAACTTTTTTAATTCATTTTGTCAGGTTCGGAGGTTAAACCTTTAAAAAAATATCGGAGGAGGCACTGCCGTCGTGCCGAACGGGAGACATTCCGTCGTGAGAACCGTACAAGTACAATCACGCCTCGGAAATGTTGTTCCTTTTATCCTGGGGACTGGGAGCGGGGAGTGGCCGGTCCCCCGAAGGGTGACAGCGTTGGGCCACAAGGCCAAAACATTGATGCATTTGCTACGTTTTCGATTCTTCGAATAATGAGAAATATTTTAGTTTCAGTTCTTTCGGAAAAATGTTTTTAGTGAATAACAGAATCGCTTTAGAAACTATTTAACAAATTTAGTGATTCAGTAAAGCAAAAAGAGGAGAATTAAAATAACCAATATACTCTTCTTATGTTAATATTAAAAATATTAAAACAGCTTTCAAAAAATTTAAGAATAAACAGAACAACTTTAGAAAATTTTAAAAACTAATTGAACAACTTTAAAAATAACTCGAAAGGCACCTACACGAAGAGTTCGACGAGACAAAACTAACGGAACAACTTTGAAAAAATTTGGAAACCTGAGGAAACTTTTTTAAATTACAAAAAGATTAACTATTGTAATAGGTAAAATAATTATCTACAACCGTTTTATGATTGAAACACCAAAAAGGCCGATTCACTATTGTAGTGCAAAAAATTGAATAGATTTGATCCAATTCAAGATTGAAACGATTGGTCACTTTGGCCTTTGGCTTCGTTCCAACATATTCAGGGCCTCTTTGGAACATAGGGTAGAAAATATGTAGAAATAAGAAATTCATAGTATTTGAGATGGTGTGCTTCTAAATTCTATAGAAAATTTTCAAGAGATTTGAGCTGTTTGTAAGATTCCTTTGAAATTGAACTTGAAGAAGAGAATCCTATAGAATTTTTCCTTGCTCAACAAAAGCTTGTATAGAAAATTTTCTTTAGGAAGAAGAATCCTCCAAAAATCCTTTGCCCAATCCTTCATTCTAAAGGAGCCCTCAAGCCGAAACCGAATCGTTACTGCCAAAAGCACCCCAAGTGTCCACGATCACCTACCGACCGAGCCCTCGCGTTGCACCTGCTCAGACCGGAAGGTATGATTCCACCGAACGGAACGCACGTGTGATCATTGTGAAGCGGAAAACATTGCACGTGTCAAATACTAGTAGTACTCATTTCTGTCCTAGAAGAAAAAAAAAACTGTCGTGTCAAGTTTGCAAAATAAAAATACTTTCATGTCAAAAGGGATGCATTCCGTCACGAGTAGAAGAACCGTATAATCAGGCCTCGGAACTGTAGATCCCTTCATCCTGGGGACTGGGCCCTCTGAAGCGTGACACGGTTGGGTCGCAGGGCGAAAAACGAGTGTCATCGATCGCCCACCAACCGAACCCTCGCGTTGCACGTGCTCAGATCGGAGGTACCATTCCACCGAACCGAACGCACAAAAATCTCTTGCCGTGTCTGGCAGGCGGCGAGGCAAGACGGCGGCGCCGCCGGGCGCGCGCGAGCAAACGTGCTGGACCTTTCGCGAAGCCGCGCGCGCACGGGCGGTTGCTTCGCGTGCTGTGAACGGGGAGGATGGGCTCGGTAGTCTGCGCCCGGGCCCCGGAAACGAATGTTGCTCCTAGTACCGCCCTACCGCGATCCGCCGTCCGTACTCGGTGTCCAGATGCACTGTGGATGCGTTCACGCGTAGACGTATCGGAGTTCCTTTTCCTATCCCCAACACTCATCTCAGACTGCCGCCCGTATAAGAGAATTAGAGCAGCTCCAAGAGGCTAGTTAAAATAGATTCTGAATTTTTTAATTTTACCTCTTCACTAAATAAATCAGAGAGTCTCTGAAAAGCTATCACAATCCAACAGCCTCTTTAAAATTTATAATTCCCATTTTTAAACTGCCATGTCATCCATCTTTTATTCTAGAGTTGTGATCCCTTCTGCTTAAAACAGTTGCAACTGTCTATTTATTTTATGCTATAGTAAAAAATAGTGAAATCTTGCAGCAGCACTGCAAGTAGATGATTGGACTCACGGGCGGAACCCTAATCCACGCCGTCACCAAGCCTCCCTCACTCCTTTCCCCTGCCACGCCGCCGCCAGAGCGCTCGGAAAGCCGCGCAGGCTCAAGGACGGCGGTGGCGAGGCCTCTTCCTCTCTGTGGAGCCCACGCGTCTCGAGCTCGGAGAGCCACTTCTCTTCAGCGGCGCCCGGCATGAAGCTCCCCTGCATGGCTAGATCTGAGGTCGTGGTGGTTGGATCCGGCGTTGGCTAAGGCTGCCGGCGGCGCAGCGTAGCTCCCAGATTCGTGCTCAATGGAAGAAGGCGGCGAGGTGCGGCGATCGGTTTCACCGGTAGGCAGTGCGTGCGAGGTGAATCCGTCGCTAGCGGCGCTTCCAGTGTAGTCTTGGCGGGCAGCGAGGAGGCGGCAGGTGACACGGCGCAGCAGCTAGGCCGGTTGCAGTTGGCGTGTTCAAGGCCATGGCAGGAGGAGTGGAGCGCGGGGGCAGAGCCGGCGAGATGGTGCTTGGGGCTGTGCCCGAGGTCCCTGTGTGGTGCAAATGTGCACCCATGGCCACGTCAAGTAGCATGCGGTGGCGGAGAGATGCAGGTTTGCAGGGTGCAAATCAGGCAGTCGGTTGTTGAGCACCGGTAGCAGTCGCAGATGGCTAGAGGAGAGGTTCGACCGAAAGGTTTGCCATTCTCCCGTGCCAACGATGATTACACTCACGAGTGTATTTCTCCCCGTTGGGGGCGTCGTCGTGGAACCGTTCCCATCTGGCTTCTAGGGTTCAAGGCCGCTTCCTTGTCCGCGGTTGTCAAAACGCCGGTAGCGGTCGCAGATGGCTAGAGGGGAGGTTCGACAGAAAGTTTTGCCGGGCTTCGCCTGTGCCGACGACGAATATGCTCACGGGTGTAATTCTCCCCGTTGGGGGCGTCGTCGTAGAACCATTCCTAGGATCCATCCGCTGCTACCCTCACCATAGCTCACGGCGCCCTTTGCCTATGAGTCTTGCAACTTGGTCGTTTCTTAGTGTCATGTCAGCATGACTGGTCCTGCAAGGTCATTGGTGGGGTTTCACCTCGCTTCCTCAGCTCGTTGGTGCTTCCTCCGTTCGCCACTCCTGTGTTATTGGTGGATTTGTTGGTTTGGATGGTCCTGCGCGCGGTCGGTTGTTTGGTTCTACGTGTTTGTGTGCTGTGTTCGCTTGTTGTTGTGCAGGCGGTAGGAGTCTCGTGTGCCGGGTGGTAGGTCGTTTAGGTGTCGTGAGTTCGCTTGTCGTTTCATCACCTTCAGTTATGATGTGTGGCCACTTGGAATCAAACCAAGTTGGTTCGAATCATGAATCTCGATTGTACAGTCGCAATCCTCTTATTTGTTAACGCGAAACATGCCAAGCACTATCTTGAAAAAAAAATAGCTGATTCGAATCAAGCCTAGATTTCTATTCCCCTTCTCTCTCTTCCTCCACCTCTCTCCCATCCGCCGCCCGTTGTAAGGAAATCTCAATCTCGAGGTCCACCCTAATCTCCGTTGCTGCCTTGGCAGGCACCTCGAGATTGATGAGTCTGAATGATATGAGGCTGAGGATCAAAGCTATACAAGCCATTCGGGTCGATGAACATAATGAGTCCTATGTAGGATATGAGATACACTCAGAACATGTTGCCACAACAAGCCTTATGGCTCGGTATCCTCGCTTGTGCTAGGGTGGAAGCGACCATCTTCATGCGGGAGAGGCAAGCGGGTGAGAGTCATGAGATGACCTCATAAGCGGATTTTCCAAGCGCGCACGGAAGTGCGGACCCGGCCAAGAGACCTCGATCTGCAGCGACGAACGGTCAAAATGACACGATGCATTTTTAGAGGACAAACCCAATGTTAGTGGATAGAGGAGCCACCACCGCATTCCGTGCATGATGAGATTTTCTTCACTAGCATGACCTGGACAACAAGCCGCGTGGTCGATCCTTAGCTAGCAAGCGAGTGATGCGGGATGGAGAGCGAACCGAAATGAAGAGAAAGATAGCGAGATTATTGGAATTATATTTTAGCACAAACTAGTTAAACTTAGCTTTAGAAAACGATTTTAGACTATTTCGTTGAAGTTGCTCCTATAATCCATATGCATTACATTCTGCATGTTGAAGTTTCCGTCAATTTACTGTTACTCCTACCGGAACGGTTACGTGTGTTATTACGGTTACTTGTGTTACGTTACTCCGACGAGGAAAGAGGTCAACGGGATCGGAACTCCCATCACCACCGCCCCGGAGTCAGTGACACAAGCGCCGCAGGCGGACGCAGACGCCAGCGCTCAGACGACGACGAACCTCTCATACCCCTGCGCTCACTGACACCGGCGGCCAGCTCGGGTCCAGTCCTCGCCCGGCTCCACAAGTCAGCCACGAGTTGAACAACGGTTTGACTTCCCACCAAAGCAGCAGCGCGCGCGACCACAAGCCCGCGCGCCTCGCGCTCTCGCCTACTCCAACTTCGCTCAGCCGCTCGCGCACCACACCAGCCACGAGTTGAACAACGGCGACGATATTAAACAAATCAACAAAAGAAAAAACGAAACGGAACCCCTCCGGTGGGGCCAGTGAAACCGGGATTGGCCCGCGCGTCAGGGAGGCGGGGCGGCCGAGGCCCGCGGTCGCGGGCGCGCCGGGGCTTAATCAAATCCAGCGCGATCGCGAGGTTTGACGTCCGCTAGGACGGGGCACACACCACAGGAGGAAGTCGCAGGATTTTCTACCGCCTTCTTTCCGTCCTTCCTTCTCCCCTGGTTTCCGCTGCCGCGTCGTCATCGTCTTCCTCCTCCTCCTCCATCGTCTCGCCGCGGCCGCTGCCGCCGCCACCGCTTGCCGCTGCCGCTGCCGCGAAGGGGAAGGTGAGAGGGGGAGGGAGGGAGAGTCTCGCTCGTTAAGGAGGAGGATCCCCGTCCTCGTCTCGGATCGGCCGGTGACTCGCTCGGATCGAGGTAGCTCCGTAGGAAGAGAGCGGCTGCCGAGTCTCTGCTGGGAGCTCGGAGCTGGTGACTGCGCGAAGCGGTGCTGTCTCGCCGCTTAATCTGGTACCGGTGACCGCGTCCGGTGGAGTCGCGTACCCACGCGGCCGCAGGCCTGGCGGCGGATCTCGAGCTCTTCAGGCGCGGGCAGAGGACGCGGTGAGGTAAGGCGCGGTTTCGGGGGGCTGGATTCTGGTGACCGTTCCCTTCCTCTCGCCCGCGAGGATGCTGCCGTCGGGACAGCCGAACCCGATAGGGTCGGGGCAGCCGTCGCTGCTGCGGACGAGCTCCAGCCTGCTGAGCGGCGGCGTGGGAGGCGCGCAGCCGGGGATGGGCGGGATGGCCGGCGGCGGGGCGCTCTCGTCGCAGTCGCCGTTCGGGTCGCTCGTCTCGCCGCGGACGCAGTACGGGAACGGCATGCTGGCGGGCGCATCCAACGCCGCCGCCCTCCTGGGCCGTCAGTCGTTTGGGAATGGGGGGCATGGGGCAATGCCGGGCGGCGGGCTTCCCATGGGCGCGCTCCAGCAGAGGGGCGGCGGGATTGACGGCGTGGGTGATTTGGTGGGCTCGGCCGGGCCGGACGCCATGGCCTTCCCGTCCTCCTCCCAGGGCAGTATGGGCAACCAGCTTGGTTCCGATAACTTGCAGCAGCAGCAGCAGCAGCAGCTGGATGCGGCGCAAGATTCACAACAGCAGCAGCACCAGCACCAGCAACAGCAAATGTCAGTGCCCTACAATCAGCACCATATGTTGCCGCAAACATCGCAGCAGCCCCAGCAGGTGCAGTCTGCTGGTGTGAAGATGGAGAATGGAGGCGGATTGGGTGGGGTTAAGATGGAGCAGCAGATGGCGCAGCCTGATCAGAATGGTCCTGCTCAGATGTTGCGCAGTTCTAGTGGTGTGAAGCTTGACCCTCAGTTGCAAGCATTGAGGAGCTTGGGTGCTGTGAAGATGGAGCCCCAAAGCTCAGACCCATCAGTGTTCCTTCAGCAGCAGCAGCAACAACAACATCAGCAACATATGCTGCAGCTAAGTAAGCAGAACCCTCAGGTGGCGGCTGCCCAGTTGAGCCTCCTACAGCAGCAGCAGCGGTTCTTGCATCTGCAGCAGCAGCAACAGCAACAACAGCATCAGCAGATTCTCAGGAACTTACCCTTGCAGCGAAACCAATTGCAGCAGCAGCAGCAACAACAGCAGCAGCAGCAGCAGTTGCTTCGTCAGCAAAGTCTCAATATGAGAACTCCTGGCAAGCCAACTCCTTATGAACCAGGAACCTGTGCCAAGCGATTGACACATTACATGTATCACCAGCAAAACAGGCCACAGGTAACCCTCAACATTTTCTTGTTCCAAAAAGATTCTTACACTATCGCAGCCTAGATGGATACTTATTATTCCATTCATGTATGAATAGGACAATAACATTGAGTATTGGAGGAACTTTGTCAATGAATACTTCGCCCCAAGCGCCAAGAAGAGATGGTGTGTTTCACTCTATGGAAACGGCCGTCAAACTACTGGAGTTTTCCCTCAGGTTTTGGTATCCTAATTCTTGATTGTTTGGTATGACTGGAGATCACACATTTTGCCGTTTAAATCGTTAAGTAGTGCTTATTTTATGATGTTTCTTGTAGGATGTTTGGCATTGTGAGATATGCAATAGAAAGCCAGGGAGAGGTTTTGGTGAGTGTAATTGTTATTTAAATATGTCCTCATTTGTACTTTTGTATTCATCATTGTGTTGTGTTTTTCTGCAATTATGCTTCACTTCTATCTGATGATGGGCAACTTTCTTCTATAGAAACCACAGTTGAGGTCTTGCCACGATTATGCCAAATCAAATACGCCAGTGGTACACTTGAGGAACTTCTGTATGTTGACATGCCACGGGAATCCCAAAATTCATCTGGGCAGATTGTTTTGGACTATACCAAAGCTATACAAGAGAGTGTCTTTGAGCAGTTGCGTGTAGTTCGTGAGGGGCATCTGAGGATTGTTTTCAACCAAGACCTCAAGGTATTATGTTCACCTGTTGAAACCTTTTATTACTTATTCAGAGTAATCCCCAGTCCTGCATAATTAATATTCTGTGGTGTTCACATGAATTAGATTCGGGATTGATATAACTTTTTGAGCTTTATTATTTTCATCTAATCGCACTTCATTCTTTGCCTTATTATTTGATTCAGGGACATGCTTGTAATTGAGAATGCAGTTGCCACCATCCATGCCTGCATGCACATTGAAATTGTATTCGTAGTAACACATCCATTATCTAAAGATTTTATGTGTGATAAGCTTTTGTCTAGTTTATGGATGGGGAAGGTTAAAGAGGAAAGGAGTGCTAGCAAACTCACCTCAAAATCTTGCATGATATATATTGTGAACAAAGAGAATTCAAAATGATATATGTTTCTGATATTTTTTTTATCCCATTGGCTTAAATATTGTGGCGCATTTTACTATGATAGATTGCGTCATGGGAGTTTTGTGCTAGGCGTCACGAGGAGCTTATTCCTCGGAGATCAATTATACCGCAGGTATCATCTCCCTTGGCTTGTATACACAATGGAACATGGAATTTTGCTATGTTGTGGATGTGGCTCATGGGACTGGAATTAACTCTGTTCGTCTGACCATTCTATCTAGGTCAGTCAGCTTGGTGCTGTTGTGCAGAAGTACCAGTCTTCGGCTCAGAATTCCGCGGCGGTTTCGAGTCAAGACATGCAGAACAGTTGTAACTCGTAAGGATACTGGCACTGATTTGATGTACATATGCTTTGTAACTTCAAATTTAGTTCTTTTGTTAAGTTTAATACTGGTTTAAGCTTTTGTTCTGTGATCTTACATCCTGGTTATGCAGTTTTCTAATAACGTTATGCAATCTTGGCTCTGCTAGGGGCACTTGTGAATACCTGATTCGCAATGTACTTTACGTTACATGCCGTAGCCTCCATAGTGTGAAACTATTAGTACATGTGTCTAATTAATTACATTGAAATGCTATGTGCTCGAATGGATAATTTTGAAGAAACTTTGTGACAACCTATTTTTTTTTGTGTTTCAAATGCTGTATATTGCATGCATGTCATTTGCAGTGTGCATATAATCACCACTGATATTACCAAATATGGGGTCTTGTTCTGATTAGTACTCCATGGGGTCATAAAAACTGAAGCTATCAGATTTGTGGAAGCAGGGTGACTAAATTGCTGCAGTGTACAAATAAACATGTTTTATCATTGATCTTTGTTTTGACATAAAGCGTGTAATTGTATTGAACCTCACCCATGTTTTTTCTTGCTGTTGTGAGCTACTGTGCTACTTTGTTGCGATCAGCAAGTGGTGTCTCCTGTATGCCATGCGTCCGTGCAATCTATCATATCATGGCATCGAAGAAAGTTACCATATCAAATGATGACCTGAGAAAATTTGGAAACATTGTACCTAAGAGTGTTATCATAATTAATTACTGTCTAAGTAGACATCAGAATTATACTCAATGTTCTGGAAGGTGTTGATGGCAGCTGATTGGTCCATAGCACCTAGGCTGCCAAGTATTCATCAGTATGCGTATGTGATGATCAGAGCTACAGCCGGTTTGTAGATGTTGAAGAGTAACTCATGGTGATATGAGTAGGGATGCAGCTAATTGATGGGACACAATATTAATTGGTCAAGTTGCATAGCATCGCTTTTGTGCTCACCTGGCCAGCCCATTTTGCTCAAATGCCACTGATAAATTGGCCCATAGTGTCTACATTACATTGTGAAAACGTGGCCATTTATCCAGCTGTATCATTCAGATGAAGTAACATTTACTAAGAATAATTATTGGGTTTAATCAAAAGAAGTGAGAAGACGTAGTTACTAATGCTATGAAATGAGTGTCCTGCAACTATGAGCATCCTTTTTTTTTTTTTCTAATGTCATTTGAGCCATGCTATATTGTTGCTAAAAAGAAAGTTTGGTTCTTGAGGTATTAAATATGGTGTATATTATTGTTGGAGTAGATTTACAATACACTAACTTGTGAACTACTACACCTTTTCAAATCATTTCGTAAAACCACAGTTTTATTTTCCTTGCATATCCTTTTCAAATCATTTCATAAAACTACAGTTTCTTTTCCTTGCATATCACAGTGTTGCACTATTAGGAATCTGTTTTACCAAATTACACCATCTAGTTAGCTGTGTACTATGGTAATCGGGAAGTTTGTTTAGATATTATGCAACGCTCACTGATAGATGTGCTCTGTGCTAGCTGTAATCACCCCACGTGAAGAGGTTTCTTATCGGGCCCATTACAGTATCAAGTTCGCTAAGAGCAATTATAGATGTTTTATGTGCAGTGGTGCATGTATCCATGCTGCCTGAATTGTGTTTCCTTATCTGGCCCAGTTTTGGGTGCATCATTTAAAGTTGCAAATCTAGCTAGGCAGGTTAATCATGTTGGGGTAGAATGAGAAAAAGCACCCAAATGGAGTGTGAAACACGACAAGGTAGGCATACCCTTCATGTGTATTGAGCTGCAACTGTTCTGGACCTCAGAATGGTACTGGTGTATTGGTCTACGGGAGTGATGCAACATGCAATAATTATTCAGTTTTCTGCGATAGATGCACTCGCTTGCAAACCTCATGAGATCCCTGTAGGCTGTATTGTCATTCTAAATATTAACATATACAAGTTGCGATGTTCAGTTATTACTGCTAACCACCAATATTTGTTGCCATGTTTCCTGATTTAAGATTTAGGGAATCCTCTTTTATTTCTGTCATTATTTCTCTTTGTATTGGTGTTGCATTCCGTTAAGCTTTAATTACTTGAATTTTCTTATCTTCTGTTTACTCATTCCTATTTATTGTTCTGACACCTAAAAATGTCAAACTAGGTTTGTTGCTTGTGCTCGCCAACTGGCTAAAGCACTCGAAGTGCCATTGGTAAATGATTTAGGATACACCAAAAGATACGTTCGCTGTCTCCAGGTACTGACTTTATGATGTGTCAATATTTGCAATTCCATTTTTTTTTTGGGTACTATCTTGGCGTTTCTGTGTATAATTCCTTGTGATTCTGTTGTATATAGACATGTAGATTGAACAACCAACTTTGCATTGTTTGCTCCATCAGTTAAGTTATCATGTTAACGAGATGTTATCCCTGATAATTCTTTTTTTTTTTAATCTCAAAAAATGATAGATTGCAGAGGTGGTCAATTGTATGAAGGATTTGATTGATTACAGCAGGCAGACTGGAGCTGGTCCAATAGGTACAACACCCTCCTTGTGTCCTTATATTGCTTATGTATTCTTTTATGCAAATGCAACACAATTTGCTTCAATCATGAAGCAAGCCTAAGATCTTTGCCCTTTTCCCTCAGACAAGGAGTCTACAACCTACTAGTACGAAACATGCACTAACTTCTCATATTTATTCACTGGCACAAAATCTAATTAGGGTCTGTTTCTTCTTACCCGTGGTTTCAAAACATCATAGTTACATTTATCTTCTATAACGGCTCACAACTGTAACAGTTTAGTTTCTTTGTTTTGCATCCCATATATTCCTTATGCCGGGAAGTAACATAAGGTTCAGTATGCAGCAATGAGCCAATGTAGAACCAGGATAACTAAATAAATGCAGCAATGCTCATCATTGTTTATATCTCTTCTTACTTAACCTTTGCCTTTTGGTATCCTAAGGTTCTTATCTAAACAGAAAGGATGATACCTTATTGGTTGTACAAACTTACTGTCTGCAAGTTGCAAAGTTAGCATGCATTCCAGGCTTAATAACCATGTTGCTGCTGGCTCTTATTTTTAACATTCAGCATCTTGTCTTTCTCAGACAGCTTGCATAAATTTCCGAGGAGGGGACCTGGGATGAGTTCCATTCAGCTGCAGCAGCAACCTGAAGAGCAGAAACCTGTTCCACAGAGTTCAAACCAGAGTGGTAAAAACTCTGCTCCTGCAACTGGAATGCAGGTTTCTGCCTCTGGCAATGGTGATGCCACATCAAACAACTCGCTCAATTCTGCACCATCTACATCTGCACCATCTTCGTCATCTGTTGCCGATCTCCTCCAAAGCTCAATGAATTGCAGACAAGACCCTCCAACAAGCAGTAGCAATGGTCTCTATAACACTGGAAACAATGTTCCAGTTGCTAAGGCCAACTCAACAATCTCGATGCAGTCAAATGCTCAAGCATCTTTTCCTTCTTCAGCTCCCTCAGTATCAAATGGCAACATGATGCCTGCACCTCAGCAAACAAGTCAGTTGAACTCTCCAACTATATCCTCAAACTTACCTCCGATGCAAACACCTCCAAGTCGACCTCAGGAACCGGAACCTAGTGATTCACAAAGCTCTGTACAGAGGATATTACAAGAGATGATGCAATCACACATGAATAGTGCTGGACCAGTGGGAAGCGATATGAAGAGAACGAATGCAGTAAACCCTGGTCTTAATGGGGCTAACTCCTTAATTGGCAATCCCATGACAAATAACGCTGTAATAAATGGAGTGGGGTTCGGGGCAATGGGTGGCCTTGGTCAATCAATGAGAACAGCAATGGGAAATAATGCAATGGTGATGAATGGAAGGTCTGGAATGAATCACAGTGCACATGACCTAACACAGTTGAGCCATCAGCAGCAACAGCGCGATATAGGAAACCAACTGCTTGGGGGGCTAAGAGCTGCAAACAGCTTCAATAACATTCAGTATGACTGGAAGACTTCTCAATAGAGTGCACGCAGGAGTTAAGAAGCTCGCATCTGATTTCATACAGTTACCCTCACTGGGTTCATCACTGACAACAGAAAAGTTACATCAACAGAACATGCCCTTCCTGAGTGGCGGGCTTTTTAGATGGTGCATGCTACAAATTACAGGAAAGGTATTAACTTATGATTGGAACATGTCCCAATAACTGTCTGTGTTCCTCTGTATGTGGGCTGTGGAATTTGCTGTCTGCTTCAGTGAGCTTACCCTATTATGAGAGCCCTGGATTAGAGCCTGTCTTCACTTGCCCTGGTTGGGCAGTGTCTGGTGGATTTCAAACTGGGGGTTGATCAGATCATCTTCCCCAATTTTCCGGGTTGGTTGTCAAGAACTTCTAGCTATACTGTACCATGGCTCTCTGTAAGTTGTGAAGCATGTGTACTGAGTACCTGTCTGGCGGCCGATATTCTCATTATAGCTGTACTGTACTCTAAGCTGTTATTTACGAAGTAGTGGAAAGCACCAGAGAATTTTCTGTGCCACTTTAGTCTGAGTTGTGTGATTGGTGCTGTCTCCTGGGCGGGCAATTGATTTTTTCCCCAGATAACAAGCAATCGATTGTTTGGGAGAGCACTGCAACAGGGAGACCTGTTACAGCAGCAGCACACCTGTGCTCTTGCGCCGCTCTTCCAAGCAGATTTACACTTGCATGAGGCTGCACTTTAGCTGCTCCATTTTTTCAGGATGGACGGATTACTTTGGACCATTCATTTCTTTGTCAGATTAAATCTGGATACGCCTTTAGGTTCATGAGAGCAGTCCAAGGTCATTCGGACCGTGACGTTGACCCCCATTGTTTCACGCTTGGAAGCTCAGGCAGTATGAATAAGTTGCACCGATTACAATATGGTTTCGTGCTGATAAACGGTTTCTTTACATTGGAGCAGTGGTGGAAAATAATACTTACACACCAGCGAAGTGCTTTCACCGAATCCTATTAAGTGTTAGGTTAGGAATCATTCTCAACAAGATTGATTTTCGGTATAAAATAAGTCATTTTAGATTGATTTTTGATATAGAATAAGTTTTTTCAACAGGATTGATTTTTGATATAGAATAAGTCATTTTAGATTGATTTTCGGTATAGAATAAGTCATTCTAGATTAATAACTTAATTTTTTCATAGAAAATTTCACTGAGATGGGAATAAAATCTAGTTTATACTTGTATTTTGTCCTCTGGTTTAGTTTCGTTAGGAGATGTGTTTTTATTTTGAGTCACGAAATAAGGAAATATAAAAATAGGTCAGGTTTTATTTCCATTCTAAAAAGTAAATTTTATAAAACTACAGATAGTTTGTTAAAACTATCATAAAACTAAAGTTTAAAAATGTATTTTACAAAACTATAGATATAGTACATATATATATTACAAAACTACAGATTTAAAGTCACAAAATCTGTAGTTTTGTGATACATCACTCACAAAATCTGTAGTTTTGTGTTACACTTAAATCTATAATTTTGTGATACATGAATGTATTAAATCTGTAGTTTTATAAAATTGTGTGTTAAATCTATAGTTTTATGATAATTTTAACAAACTAGTTGTAGTTTTATGAAATTTACTCAAAAAATTTTATACAACACATTTTCTATGCACATTTAGATTTAATAAGAAAAATATTTGTGCGCCATTATATATGGTACTTTCAAACGTTTGAACCGTAATCTAAATGAACTTGCAATCCTGCTTAGGTTCAACCGAAGAATGGATCAGCGAGGTTATAACCCCTTGATGAAACTGAGCCCCTGCGGCTCTGGTGTTGTACATGTAATTTGTGACACCTCCCGGCAGTCGAGTACACCCCAGTTACAATCATGTTGAAACGCTCGGGTTCAATTTTTTATTTCCCAACAATGTGTTTGGACAGTGCTGGAGGTGTTGATCCACCACCACTCGACATGCCCTTACCCATGAGCCGGGGATCCCCCAAGCCCCTCGGTCGCTAGAAAAAGCAGAACTAGTTGGAAATTCTAATTTTGTAGGATGCATCTAAGGCGCTGAATTTGAACCATTATGTAACATCCTAGAATTCTTGAATTAATAAAGTGGTTTTTTCCCCAATTTTCTTTCCAATTAATTTGTATGTTTCAATATATCGTTCCGATAAAAAAATCAGTTGCTCCGAACTTCGTTCCATCCAAATTCAAAATCCGTTCGTCTAAATTGACCCGGTGCTGAAATAATTTAGTCCGCATAACTTTTACGTTTGACTAAAATTATTTCTCAAAATTTCCCTAATTAATTTTTGGATCTCTAAATTTATTTTCTAATTAATTTCTTTAGCTTTTTAATTGTTTCACAATTTCCAATTAAATTTTCAGAATTATTCTTAACCTTACCCATTTTTATTTTCTCCTATAAATACCTTCTCTCAACCTTAGCTCCAAATCCCCATCCCATTTTTCCTCATTTCCTTTCTTCCACCGCAAGTTCTATTTTTCTGGAACCGCCGCCCTCCCTCGCGCCGCCTCTCCTCGGTCTACTCGCCTCCCCGCGCGCCTGGATCCGCTGGTCCGACGCCGTTCCCCACGCCTGCTTTCGTGTCGCCTACGTCGACCTGCCGTGGGTCACGTTGCCCGTCGCCGTCGCGTCATCTGCTTCTGCGCCACGCCGACCCCCTCGAGCTGTGCCGTTTCCCGCGTCGTCCTTCGGTCCGAGCTGTGCGTCAGCGTCTGGTGTTTCTTCACCGGTCCGAAGACTGCAGCCGCACCGAGTACTTCCTAGCCGCACGTTGTTCTCCGGTTCGACGCCGTCAACCGGGTCGCCAGCCAGCCGCGTCGTCTGCTCCATTCGCGTCGCCCTGACCTGATTTTCCTGCCTCGTCTGTGCCTTCGTCCGCAGCCAGCAGATTGTCAGTTCCGGCAGTGGTGAGCTACTCCATCTTTTCATCTAGTTTATCAATTTCCGTGTGTCAGTAGCTGTCGGTTGTGCTTGTGTTTTGGATCGATTATTTGATAGCCTGTGCCGTTTCTTCGGTGGTAGCTGCGTGCTGGAGGTTGTAGGAGGTGTCAGGACCCAGCGTTCCGTGACCCGTAGTTGGTTATCGTCTAGGCAGATTAGTGCTGATCGTGCTCTAGTTCAGAGTTCAAATGGGCCTGGTGCGTTTTTGTCTGCTTTCTGTGAGGTTTCAATTGGGTTTGTTGATGGTCTGAGCAGGTGAAGACTCTCGCTGGTCATGAGGTTGAAGAAAGCTTCTGCTCAGTGTTTTCTAGCAGAGAGAGAAGGTCGGTTGCAAGTTTCTGTGTCAGCAGTGCTGCGTGAGAGAGATTGTGAGCTGGCCTGTCCACTTTGGTCTCTGTGTATCGATAGGTATCCAATGCTTGAGGTACTCGATGTCATCAGGTAAGTCACGTTCATCAGGTAAGTCACGTTCAGTGCGAAGTCTTCAAGGTTTTTCTATTTCATGAAATTCTTTGTGCAGTTAATATTTGGGAATCAAAGTGAATCTCCGTTTGATCTCAGTCTTTTCCCGAAATTGTTCCGTTAGCTAGTCTCATCTCGTTTGTCGTGTAGTGTTGTTCTGGGAAACGTTTTGCGTGCATTTAATCTAGAATTTTTGATTTAGATTCTAATTTTAGTTCTATTCTTTGTCTCGTAATTAGTGTCTAATCCCTGTTGTACGTGTGGTGATTAGCTACTGTCCCTGAGGAGGAGTTCTGCGAGCCAGCTCAGTTCGACGATCTAGATCCCGACTTCGATCCTGACTTGCCAGGCAAGCCGCGTTCCTTGATCATTTTGTTCCCAGCATTTTAAACTGCATGTTTTGTTTGCAACCTTAATTTGCATGCCGACTATTTTAAAATGTGCTAGCAACATTCCTAAGCCGTGCCTATTTACTGTTCCACAAATATTAACCCTAGGATTGCTTTAGTACATTTATTTTACTTTTATGCTTAGCCATGCTTAGTCGCATTTATTTTTATCTCACACCTATCACTATAAAATGGAATTTGTGTTAAATGCTTTTGAACTGTGCTTCAAATATGTGAGTATTGCAAATAACTATACATAACTATTTAGCGGGGGCAGGAGGCAGTTTGAGGAGCTGGGGGACTTTCGGGAAGTCCCTATGAGAGTACCTGTGGCGGGTACACTGGAGGCTTCGGCCTTGGCGGCGAGTTTGTTGGTTGTTGGAGTTTGGTCGGAGAGATGGCCTGCCCCGGCAATTAAGGACCGAGTCTTTCGAGCCTTGTACGCTCAGTTGACAACCATGCACACCACGTTACCTTGTATGGATAGTTGGCTTGATCTTGAAGCTTGTCGAGACTGGTTGTTTACCCGTGGGTTGGCGGTGTAGTGTTAGTGTGGTGTTGAGCTTTGACTCCTCACATGAGATCGAGATACCTCACCTGATCAGTGGTAGGCTCTTCACAGCTTCAGGACCTGATTGCGTAGGCTTTTGGAATCCCTATCCTGAAGGACGGATGACACTAGTTAAAGCTTGTGGACGGGTCTTGTGTGTTCGTCGGGACTACGACGGTAGTTTCCGATGACGCATCCCGTGGGTCCAGGTGCATAACCTCTGCAGAGTTTTAGTCGATGCGCATTGCCACGTCCTTTTGGAAGGACACCACCCTGAGTTGTGCTCCTCGTTGAGTAGTTTTGTTTTTCTTCCTCCTCTCCTTTTCTAAATGTTTTTGACTCCGGCCTTTGAGCTGTGGCCGAGTGTGGAGATTACATCGACATTAAAATGAACCCTCGCCCGAGATAACGGAGATCTCTGCGGGGCAACATAATAAAATTTGACAAGTTTGAAAATAAAACTTTCTTGCATCTTTAAATAAAATAAATGTTTTAAACTTGTATTTAGCACTTGAGCCATGCCTTTACCTTTGAAACCATTTGCATGCATACATTGTTGTTAGGTAGTACGCGGTTTGCTGAGTATTCGTACTCACGGCTTTCTAATTTGTTGTTTTCAGAGGATACGCTCAGCTTTGACTTCGGCTACGTCTCTGACGGCCCGTGACGTCCGCTCCTGCGCTCGAGCTAGCCTATGTGGAGGAGGTTCACTACTGTCGTCATGTTGATGCTTTCGCTGTTGCTTTTGTTGGATTCACGATAGAGATATATCCGCTCTGAGACATTTTTGGCCTGCGTGCCGATGGATCCCTTTGGAGGATTTTATTCTAATCATTTCACTCTGATATACTATTTTCTAATTTGTTTCTTGTTTAATATTTCTGTTATGGTTTCTTGATTGATCGCTTGTGATATCGTGATTGCCAAACTTCTGGGATTGGCAATGTCACGTGAGATCGGGACTTATCGAAAGGTAAGTGAAAACCCGGTCATTACACATAACTTATTTTAAGAATGCATCTGAGGTGCTCAATTTGATTAAAATCAGTATTTGACAAATAAGAAAATGAGCCAGTGATCATACCAATGGTTCACTCGGAGTAAAAACCTAACCTACTGTCGTGTCTTGCACGAAGAAAAAAAATAAAGATATGCACTCTAAAATGGTAAAAACTAAGAGCTGTCAACAGTGACACGTAGATACACCACTAAGAAAAATAAAGCTTATCTATAAATAGCGACAACACATCCACAGCACAAAAGCGCAAATAGAGCTGTCAGTAGTAACATAGACTTACCATCGACAAAATGAATCTTCGCTATCCGTCAGCAGTGACGTAGATGTACCACCGACAAAATAAACTTTCTCTATCCATCAGCAGTGACGTAGACGTACCACCAACAAAATGAACCCTCTCTATCTATCAACAGTGACGTAGACGTATCACCGACAAAATGAACCTTCTCATAGCTGCCACACTTCCGCGACACAGAAGCCATTGCAAATAGGAGTCAATGGATCTTCAGTTCCCCTGGCTTCCACAGCCTCTGGTGTCTCCCTTTCCTAAAGCTCTTCTTTTCTACTATGGCTCCCACAGCCTCTGGCGTCTCCATTTCATCAGGTTCTTCCCTTCTACTATGGCTCCCCGTTAAAAATAGTTTTAATTTTAACAGTCCTCACAGTAACGGGTAGACTAGCTAGTTCCTCCAACCCTGATTACTTCGAGGTTGAGGGCTCCCTTGTGGCTCCAATTGTAACTCTACTCATCAAATTCGGTAAACACTGGCGTCTGACATGATCACCACCACTTCTACAAGCAGGTAACTACATGTTCGATTACCACAGAGGTAATCTGCATCAATCAGTAAATAGCCAATTCTGATAGGCAGCATTCTTTGTGGTTGTTTATGAATGTTTGTGAATTTTGTTCATAAAAAATGAATGTTTGCGAACATTATCCTTACTTGTGCTCACCGCAAAGCTAGCTAGAGTCTAATACAGTACAATAATTCTACGGTCTCCTTTGGAACGCAGTATTTTCGAAGGAATCTCACAAGAATCTCACAGTAATCAGTTCAATTTCACAGGAAAATGCAGGTATGAAGAAAAATTCCTTTGTTCCAAGGAGCCCACAACAAACTGATCTTGGGTGCATTCTAGTTTTTCTTGAACTAACTGAATATGGCTAGACAAAATTGTTGGTGCAACAGAATGGAATGGACAGAGAAGATTTTTGTTGTATGTGTATCGTATGACTCATTGCTGTGTCAGATCAGGCACTCAGTGACTCAGCAGTAGTGTTTTTGCCGTGCATATACACATCGATCAAATGAATTAGTATGACACATCAAAAGCAATACATTCTGTTAGAGAACAGATCAGTCCAAAAACTGTGGAGTATAAATAGGGATCTTGGGGGTGCTTGATCTTCATCAATCCCAGTTTTCATAAACATTCGATCCAACATATGTGCCATTGCAGTACTGCTTCTGGTAGTTCTAATCCCTGTAGTAGTACTTGTGGCCATTCTTAGGCTCCTCCTACGGAGAAGAGTGGCAGGGAGTAATAGGGTACCGTTGCCTCCGGAGGCATCGAGTTCTCTCCCAGTAATCGGCCAACTCCTCTACATCCTTCAAAAACCATTCCACCGGACATTGATGCGCCTTGCCAAGCATCACGGAGCCATGTTCCGCCTCTGTCTCGGCACGTGCTGTGTCGTGATCATCTCTTCCGCGCCCCTTGCGCAGGAAATCCTCCAGAGACATGACGCTTCTTTCCCCGACCGCCCAAAGCTCCCGTCCGGACGCATCATCGCGTTCGAGTGGTCCACCATGGGCACGGCCAGCTACGGCGAGCACTTTCTTCATCTCTGGTTTGTCACGAACAGAGAGCTGCTCTGCGCGCATCGAATGAGGGAGCTCTCCGGCTTGATGGCCCGCGAGGTCAAGTCCTTCGTGCTCGGCCCCTTGCGCCATGGCGGCGGCGTGCGCGCCAGGGTGGAGCTCAAGGAGCGGCTGTTCGAGCTCTTTATGAACCTGTTGATGGCCATGATGGTCGGCTGCACAGCAAATTCCGTAGCGTACGAACGAAACTAGCGGCTTGATTAGTTTCCTGCTGCATTCCATGCATGTGCATGGTTATAAACATATGTATATATTTGGTTGCAGAGCCAGCGATGAGGAGGCCAAGTGGTTCCACACCATGTTGCAAGAGATGATGGCGCTGAGCGGGCTGTCGAACTTCTAGGACTTCGTGCCGGCGCCGCTACGTTGGTTGGACATAGGCGGCCTCGGGCGGTGGCTGCGGAAGCTGTGCGCAAGCCGCACCGCCTTCCTGCAGAGGCTCATCGACGAGCAGAGAGCCGCCATAAGCAGCTCCGATCAAGGGCAGCCGGCGCCGCCGAGAACGATGGTCAGGTCCATGCTGTCTATGCAGCAGCAGGAGGACGGTGGTCGACAGTACAATGACCACGTCATCCACTCACTGCTTGTCGTGAGTCAACCAACCTCGTACAGGTTCTATATAGTGTGTTCGATTTTTCTAAAATCAGTGCATAATGCAGAGCTTGCTGGAGGCCGGGACCAGCACGACGGACGACACGATCAAGTGGGCGATGTCCTTGCTGCTGAACCATCCTCTTGCCATGGCGAAGGTGGTGGCCGAGATCCAAGCATGCGTCGGGGCACGGTCGACGCTGCTTGCTGCCAGCGACCTCGCCCGGCTCCCCTACCTCAACTGCATCGTCAACGAGACGCTGCGACTGTATCCGCCGACGCCGCTCCTCCTCCCGCACGAAGCCTCCAGGGACTGTGTGGTGGGAGACTACATGATCCCCCGCGGCACTATGATTCTTGTGAACTCATTCCCGATCCATCGTGACCATAACGTATGGGTCCAGCCAGAGGAGTTCATACCGGAGAGGTGATGATAGATCATGCTTGGACTTTAACTAACTATATATACAACCTGTTATTCATATATATGCATATGGACCTTGGACTGTAGCTAACAATACATGAGCTTGACGTGCGACAGGTTTGAGGATAAAGTCGAAATTCCCAAGGAGTGGATGTATATTCCATTTGGAATGGGAAGAAGGTCGTGCCCGGGGAAGAACCTAGGCGCACAAATGGTTACACTGACCCTCAGAACGATATTGCAGTGCTTCCACTGGGATAGGGAGGGGCAGGAGCTCGTCATCATGGCGGAAGGCTCGGGGCTCACCATGCCCAAGCTTGTATCTCTCCAGGCGATGTTCTGGCCTCGTGCCGAAATTCCGGATCTCTTTTGAGGTCTATGCTATCATGTGTTATGTAGATCAATAAATCAATAAATGAATAAAGTGGTACTCCTATATGGTAACCATTGTGATGTGCTCAACTACATGCCAGCGTCTTTCGACAGGTCGGTCTCTCTAATTAGTGAGTGTGATAAGCTGCTCAGCTGTTGTATTTTGTGTGTTCTCATTTTCTTGACCAAAGGTCAAAAATCACCACAAATCGCGACTAATAAATGCAATCTAAATTATTTACATCTATATCACAAATTCAGAACGTGATCCAAATTTTTTACAATCCTCATAGTCTGCATCTGAGTATTCTAGGCCGTCCGATTGAGTCGGCTTCTCATCTGCACCTTTGGAGCAACAGGATCTGTAGCGTGGGCCATTAGGTGGGTTGGGCCTGAAGTTTGGTTGAGCTGGGCCAATACTTCGATCTGTTGGTCGATTTCTATTTTTGGCAACTGCCATCTCCTTCATTTGTGCTACTGCCAAGATGGACGGCGAGGATGTCTACTTTACGTTGTAGGGCCATCCTGGTCCGAGTCGGACTTCCGAGTCGCAGGTGTGCTCTCAACTCCTATAAATAGTTGCGCCATGGCCCCGTCGCCGCACAACAATTCTGTGCCAAGAGAGCCCAAGATCCCGCTCGCTGTTCTCTCCACGCACAACCAGAATGCCCTGTTTGCCAAAGGTCAAAAATACGGCAAAGTGTTTGTCGAGTGTCACCCACAGCATAAGTCACTCGACCTACTTTTTAACGGCAAAGAGTCGTTTGCCGAGTATTTTTTGTCGGGATCGAACAGATAGAAAACAGTGACAGAGACTTTGTCGAGTGTCTACATGTGACACTCGACAAACTCTTGTTTTCTACTGAGTGTCAGGCTTACGACACTCGGCAAACACTGAATGTTTGCCGAGTGTTTTTTACGCAGATACTCGACAAAATATAGATCACTCGGCAAAATATGTTTCCGAAATACACAAACCTGTTAAAATAACACATATGTCACATTACAGATAGTTTATATAAACCACAAGCATATAGATCACATCATAGACAATTTATATAGACCACAAACATATAAATCACATCACATGCAATTTATATAAACAAGTCTCACACAAAACATGATAAACATCTATCATATTCCAATAGCTTCACACATAGTCTCACACATAGTCCAATAGCTTTGTACACTGATCAACTACGAGGCCACTGCGGCGTATAAGGCGATTAATTCGATGCTGCATAATTCGATGCCGCCGATTAATTCTGTACGAGAAGAGATTGCATCTGTCAGACAAGATTTAAAGTAAAAATAAACAATTTAAAACATTCATACTCATAGAAGTAGTTGCAGGAGGAGGTGGAGGACGAAATAGCTCCGGTGGCAGAGGTTGACCCATCCTATCGCTATGTGACATCCTGAATTTAGGAAAAGTCTAAAAACACGTAATTCAAAATTTTTCTAACTTTCACCCTAACATTTTTCTTTCTACTTCTCACCTCCTCTTTTCTCTCCTATTTCAAAAGGCAAAAACTCACTAAATTAAAACTTATCTAAATTGAAGATTGCAAAATATTAAAATTTGAAGTGTGACAAGTGATTGACCGCGTTTTATTCCCTTTTCTTTCGTTTATTTTCCTGTGTTCTTTTGAATTTCAAACTTAATTCAATCCTTTAATTCTAAATCCGACAAACTTCTCTAAAAATTGAAATTCATTTAACTCCTTCAAACCCGATACTTGTGAATTCCTGTCTTATCAAATTCCTTGAATTTCAAACCCGCCTAATTCTCTTGAGACTTATTTACTTCATTCAAATTAATTTACCCCATTCAAATAGCCATTTATCTTCCGAATTCCATAGAATTAAATCTATTCAGAATTTGAGAATGATTCCAAAACGAAAGTTGTTCATCCTGAAAAGTTCTTCAACCCTGCAAAATTTCACGTTTATCGGAGCTCGGAAAGTTGACCTTTTGAAGGAAAAACAGAGGCTGCTGCTGAAATTCCGAAAAATCTGAAAATGGAAAAATCTGCGGGCCCCACTCATCAGTGTTGTCTTCTTCCTCGCGCCGCTTAGCCAGCACACCACAGCGCGCGGTGCCACGTGGCTGGCCACGCGCCACGCAGGCGCCTTTCGCCGCTGCCGCGTGCATGGACACGCGCCGCCTGTGCGCAGTGAAGTCGGTCCGCGATTTCACCTCTTCCACCTCGAGCCGCCTCTGCCTCACCGGTGCCCTGACGTCGTGAAGTCGGCCGCCACTGCAATTTTGCTCTCCGGCGAGCGCCTCCCCTCCCGGCGTCGCGTACACCACCGCCACGGCCTCATCTTCCTCTGAGTCCGGCCAATTTGTGCGAAATGCGGACGGAGCCGAGCACCATCACGCACCACCGGGACGCGCCGCCTCCTGTCGATGCCGGCTCAGGACAGCGCCTCCCCAGCTCCTTTGAACCCTCGACGAGCTCCACCACGCAGCCCTCTAGCTCCTATGCCGGAGTCCCATGGCCGCTCGGCATCCCTGCAGCCTGGCGCCGCGCGCCCCCTGCCGTGCCGCCCCTCCTCTCTGTCACCGGCGTTTTGCGTCGCCTCCCCGACCCCATCGCGTCCGTGAGCAGGTCCACCGCGACGTCGACTAGTTCCTCCGCCGAAGCCCCAGCCCCTCTGGCCGGCCAGCGGTCGGGTCGCCGGCCAGGTCCACGGCGAGGCCGTGGATAGGCTCTGATTAGTGACCTCAAGACAAGGACAGGGGCCCAAATCAATTAGGGGAGAAATGGGGGACTTCCTGGTAATGTTCTTTTTACAGAAAAGCCCCTCAAATTTGCGCATAAAGTATTAGGTTCAGTAATTCTTACACAAACCCCCATGGTCTTTGTTCTTATTTCAAATTAGGTCTACCCATGTTTACACATAAGGCCCTACATCCAGCACATCTACACATGAACCCAGAGCTTCTCGCTTTTGCAAATAGGCATGTAAAACTCCTAGTAAACCCGTTTAGATCTTTGCTCTCATGCGTTTAGAATGGCATGTGCCACCCTCCAAGGACACAGTTGCCACCTAACCTGTTTACTCATGTCCAAAAGCTTGGACATGGTCACGCTTCTGTGACCCCTAGTCAGGTCACTACCGGACTCAGAGCACGTGTCCACGGGCACGGACACGTCCCAGTTTTCTCGTGTCCACGGACACGTCACAGTTTTTACGTGTCCACGTGTCCACGGACACGTCACAGATTTCACGTGTCCACGGACACGTCACGGTTTTCTTGTGTTCCCGTGTCCACAGAAACCCCGAACTTTTCCCGACCCACGAAAACCCCGAACTCTCTGAAAACTCCGAATTTCCCGTGATCCCTGAACTTTCCCGTGATCCCCGAACTTTTCGAAAACCCCGAATTTCCCGTGATCCCCGAACTTTCCGAAAAACCCCGAATTTCCTGTGATCCCCGAATTTTCCGAGATCCCCGAATTTCCCGTGAACCCCGAACTTTCCGAAAACCCCGAATTTCCCGTGATCCTCGAACTTTCCGAAAACCCCGAATTTCCCGTGATCCCCGAACTTTCCAAAAACCCCGAATTTCCTGAGATCCCCGAATTTCCCGTGAACCCCGAACTTTCCGAAAAC
>BCLF01000028.1:750129-776679 GCA_001602275.1 Zoysia japonica | reverse complement strand
GTGCGGGGCGGGGCGGTGCGGGTCGGGGCGCAGCTGCTCTGAGTTTGTGTGTGAGTGATAGCGTCGGGAAGGCTTCTTATCGTATTGTTTGCCGAGTGTCGGATCTAGTTTGCTGAGTGTCTGGATCCTGGCACTCGACAAACATAGAGTATTCTTTTTTTGGAAAATCGCCAGGTTTGCCGAGTGTCTAGCCTACGGCACTCGACAAAGATTGTGTGTGCCGAGTGTCTACTGGCTGTCACTCGGCAAATTATATTTTTATTTTATTCTTTTATTTTTTTTATAACGTTTTTTACTAAATTTATTCGAATGTGCTTTGAAAATATCTTATCAAATTCACTCAACAATGCATATTCCATGCTTACATGAATATTAGACCATTATTTTATGTAGTTATAACTCAAAATTAATTTATACCAATTAAAGTTCTATAATTATAGTAAATTAATTAAAATTATCAAACGAATATGAAAATTCACCAAAATTTGACTTAAAACAATCTATGTTGGTTATTTCCTATAAAAAAATTTTGAAGTGAAATCTCAACTCGACTATCACTTTGACTCTAAATATCAGGAAATCCTTCTCAATGGTAAGATTCTTGTTTGGAGATGCTTTGATTTCTAAGCAGGTACGTGACAATTTGTGTGAAACACGTTCAATTTTTTATCACACGTTCCACATCTGATATCATGAGATCTTGACAAATCTCATGATTTTCAGACTTTGTTTGTTTTTTATAGAATTTTAAAACAATTCGGGCACACGTTTGTGGTCATGTTTCGTGGACAAAGATGTTCGAAATTTTCTATTACTTTCCGAATAAGGCCTCACATTAGATTCAATAATATGAATATAATTTTTTTATTTATTTTATTGCATTATTTGAATCACTTGCTGTTCAAATTTGACTTATCTCCAAAAATTCTATTAAATGAAATAAATTAAATAAATATAGCAAAAAGACCGAAAAATGTACAAAATTTTAACATGGAGTAGCATACATAGTATGTGGGTAGCAAAAAAAGTTAAGAGGACAGGTGAGAAAAAAAAATCAAATGCTTTGCCGAGTGTTAAAAAAAACACTCGACAAAATATTCATTTGCCGAGTGTTCTGAAAATACACTTGGCAAACATTCTTTTTGCCGAGTGTTAAAGGCAGGCACTCGGCAAACTGTAACGGTCGCAAACGGACGTAAGATTTGTCGAGTGCAAAAAACCTGACACTCGACAAACAGATGGTTTGCTGAGTACTGAACTTATGATACTCGACAAACAAAAGATTTACCGAGTGTTTTCTGTACGTCGTGCGTTGTTGATGTAACACTCGACAAACGTGTCATTTGCCGAGTGTTCGAAGAATGCCACTCGGTAAACTTCTGTGCACTCTGGCAAACATTCGGTCTCCGGCAGTGGCGGTCCAAGTTCCCTCTTGATCGGGTCATGGCCTGCAAGCGCAAACGTCCGGCACAAGGTGAACACCGCCCCGCGGCGGCAGCGGCAAGCATGAAGCGGCCATGCTACACGTTCAGCCACATCGCCGAGTACGAGTTGCTCGAGGAGATTGGGCGGGACCTCAACGGGGTCGTGTTCAGGGCGTGCCACCGCAGGACGGGCGAAGGGGTGGCCGTCAAGCGCGTCCTCGACGGAGATGCCACCAGCGAGATCAGCTGCCTCGCCGTGCTCCGCGGCCACCCGTTGGTCGTCTCGATCAAGGGCGCCGCCACGGACGCGGGGACTGGGGACAAGTTCGTCGTCATGGAGCTCGTCGCCGGCGACAGCCTCCGCAGCCGGATGGTGCAGCGGTGCTTAATTACCCGAGGGCACGGTGCGCAAGTACATGCGGCAGCTCCTACGCGTGGCGGAGAGGGCGCACGCCAACGGGATCATCCATAACGGCTTCTACCTGGAGAATGTCGTCGTCGGCCCAGACGGCGCGCTCAAGCTCTGCGGCTTCGGGTGCGCTAAGCCGGCGAAGCCCGTGGGCCCGCACGAGTACCGTAGGCCAGGGATGCTGCAGACCTACTACGGGATGGGCGTGGACACATAGGCGTTTGGGCACTTGACGTACGAGCTTGTCACCGGCCAGCCCCTGTTCGCGGCGGACACGGTGGAGGGACGGATCGAGGATGAGGAGGAGCTGCACGACGCGCTGACCGATCTGGGAGAAGGCTACGATGGCCTCAACCTGGAGGATCTGTCCAATCCTGGGAAAGAGCTTCTCTCCGGCCTGCTGCAGATCGACAAAAGCGATAGGCTCACCGCTTCCGATGCGCTGATGCACAAGTGGTTCACGTAATCAGGGAGGAAGATGAGGAGGATCGGGAGGACGAGGAAGACCCGGAAGCCCCAGCCCCCAGCCGTGGCTGAAGTTCAACGAGATTTGATCTTAGGCTAGCAGGCAGGATAAGCCTATATTAGGCTCATGAACTAGAACTTAATTCCAGCATTAGATTTCTTTCTTTTTTTAAAAAAAAAAAAAAGAGAAAGGCAGGATTGCCACCTTGAACCAACCGTGAACCAGCATTGGATTTGTCAACCTAAAATTGATGAGTTTTGACAAAAAGTGATCACGATCATCACGTAAGTACATTGAAGAAGACTATGCTTATTTAATCGTGTGGATATTATGTTGTTCACACAGATGTCCATGCAGCAATGTTTGGTTAGTCAAATGAAGTTTATAGTGCATGCTTGAGAGATTCTGATTTCTTCGTTACAAAGAGGCGATCAAACATCAAAATATCAACCCATTATGATCACATTGAACTGAATCATACGGAAAATTCCCTTCAACAATCCACCCATTACTTCCGCACACAAAAACCCTGTTATTGAGAGGGATGACAGCTCAATGTGGGTTATTATTCTGGCCACCAGGTCCAAGAGAGTGAGGAGGAAGAAGAAACCGATTGCAATTGCCATTATTGCCGAGTGCTTGTCTGCAGGGAACTGGTGGGGATTTCCTGTACGAAGGAGTGGCGCTTGCCGGGCGACGATGAGCTACTGGAGGTTAACGGTGCAGGCGAAGATCGGAGGCCGCGTAGGTCGCCGGCGGGAATATTAGCTAACGGCTCCCTCGATTGGATCATGAACAATAATTGCGATCAAGAATAAGGGGTGATCTCTTGGGTTGTCAGCAATAAGAGGGGCTTGATCCACCACCACTCGGCGTGCTCTTACCCATGAGCCGGGATCAACCCCAAGCCCCTCGGTCACTAGAAAAAGCAGAACTAGTTGGAAATAATAATTTTGTAGGATGCATCTAAGGCGCTCAATTTGCACCATTATTTGTTTCAAGAATGTATTTGGGGTGCTCAATTTGATTAGAATCGATCTTTGACAAATAAGAAAATGGGCCAGTGATCATAACAATGGTTCACTCAGAGTAAAAACCTAACCTACTTTAATGTCTCGCACGAAGAAAAAAAAAATGAAGATATGCACTCTAAAATGGTAAAAACTAAGAACTGTCAATGGTGACGCGTAGACGCACCACTAAGAAAAATGAAGCTTATCTATAAATAGCGAAAACACATCTGCAACACAAAAGCGCAAATAGAGCTGTCACCGGTGACGTAGACGTATCACTGACAAAATGAACCTTATCCGTCAGTAGTGACGTAGAAGTACCACCGACAAAATGAACCTTCTCTATAAAAAGCGACAATATATCCGCAACACAGCCATCGCAAATAGGAGTAGGTGGATCTTCAGTTCCCTGGCTTCCACAGCCTCTGGTGTCTCCCTTTCCTCAAGCTCTTCTTTTCCACTATGGCTCCCACAGCCGCTGGCATCTCCTTTTCATCAGGTTCTTCTCTTCTACTATGGCTCCTCGTTCAAAATAGTTTTAATTTCGATAATCCTCATAGTAGCGGGAAGACTAGCTAATTCCTCCAACCCTGATCACTTCCAGGTTGAGAGATCCCTTGTGGTTCAATTGTAACTGCACTCATCAAATTCAGTAAACACTACCGTGTGACATGATCACCACCAGTTCTACAAGCAGGTAACTACATGTTCGATTACGACAGAGGTAACCTGCATCCATCAGTAAATAGCCAGTTCTAATAGGCAGCATTCTTTCTTTGTGTTTATGAATGTTTGTGAATTTTGTTAATAACAGTTGAATATTTGTGAACATTATCCTTACTTGCGCTTACGGCAAAGCTAGCTAGAGTCTAATACACAACAAGGCTACGGCCTCCTTTGGAACGTAGGATTTTCGTAGAAATCTCACAGGAATTTCACAGGAGTTCAATTTCACAAGAAAAATGCAGGTATTAAGAAAAAAAAATTTGTTCTAAGGGGCCTACAACAAACTGATCTTGGGTGCATTCTAGTTTTTTCTTGGACTTAGTATAATAGAATATGACAAGACAAAAATGTTGGTGCAACAAAATTTGTCTAGACAAAATTTTAGGTGCAACAGAATGGAATGGACAGAAGATTTTTTGTTGTATGAGCATCGTATGACTCATTCGTGAGTCAGATCAGGCACTCAGTGACTCAGCAGTAGTGTCGTTTCCATGCACATACACATCAATTAATTGGATTAGTGTTACACATCAAAAGCAAAACATTCTGTTAGAGAACACATCAGTCCAAAAACTGTGGAGTATAAATAGGGATCTTGGGGGGTGCCTGATCTTCATCGATCGCAGTTTGCGTATTGTAGTTCGATCAAATATGGATTCCATTGCAGTACTGCTTCTGTTAGTTCTGATCCCTGTAGTAGTATTTGTGGCCATTCTTAGGCTCCTCCTACAAAGAAGAGTGGAACGGAGTACTAGGGTACCGTTGCCTCCGGAGGCGACGGGTTCTCTCCCAGTAATCGGCCACCTCCTCTACATCCTTCAGAAACCATTGCACCAGACGCTGATGCGCCTGGCCGAGCGTCATGGAGCCATGTTCCGCCTCCGTCTCGGCACGCACTGCGTCGTGATCATCTCCTCCGCGCCCCTCGCGCAGGAGATCCTCCAGAAGCACGACGCTTCGTTCCCCGACCGCCCGAAGCTCCCGTCCGGACGCATCATCGCATTCGACTGGTCCACCATGGGCACGGCAAGCTACGGCGAGCACTTTCTTCACCTCCGGTTCGTCGCCAACAGAGAGCTGCTCTGCGCGCATCGGATGAGGGAGCTCTCCGGCGTGATGGCCCGCGAGGTCCGGTACTTCACGCTCGGCCTCTTGCGCCACGGCGGCGGGGCGCGCGCCCGGGTGGAGCTCAAGGAGCGGCTGTTCGAGCTCTTCATGAATCTGTTGATGGCCATGATGGTCGGGGGCGCGGCAAATTCCGGAGCCAGCAGCGAGGAGGAGGCCAAGTGGTTCCGCGCCATGGTGCAAGAGACGATGGCGCTGAGCGGGCTGTCAAACTTCTGGGACTTCGTGCCGGCGCCACTACGCTGGTTGGACGTCGGCGGCCTCGGGCGGCGGCTAAGGAAGCTATGCGCAAGCCGCACCGCCTTCCTGCAGAGGCTCATCGACGAGCAGAGAGCCGCGATGAGCAGCTCCGAGGAAGGGCAGCAGGCGCCGATCAGGACGATGGTGAGGTCCATGCTGTCCATGCAGCAGCAGCACCAGCAGGACGATGGACAGTACAGCGACCACATCATCCGCTCACTGCTTGTCGTGAGTCAACCAACCTCCTACAGGTTATATTTATTATAGTGTGCTCGAATTTTTCTAAAACCAGTGGACGGCTGTTGCGCATGCATGCAGAGCTTGCTGGAGGCCGGGACCAGCACGACGGCCGACACGATCGAGTGGGCGATGTCCTTGCTGCTGAACCATCCTCTTGCCATGGCGAAGGCGGTGGCGGAGATCAAAGCATGCGTCGGGGCACGGTCGACGCTCCTCGCCGCCAGCGACCTCTCCCGGCTCCCCTACCTCACCTGCGTTGTCAACGAGACACTGCGCCTGTATCCGCCGACGCCGCTCCTCCTCCCGCACGAAGCCTCCAGGGACTGCGTCGTGGGAGACTACATGATCCCCCGCGGCACCATGGTATTGGTGAACTCGTTCCCGATCCATCGTGACCCTAACGTATGGGTCCAGCCGGATGAGTTCATCCCGGAAAGGTAAAGATAGATCATGCATCCATGGACTTTAGCTGCTTTAACTATATATGCAACATGTTATTCATATATATGCATGGACTTTGTACTGTAACTAATTATACATGAACTAAATTGATAGGTTTGAGGATAAAGTCGACATTCACAAGGAGTGGATGTACATTCCATTTGGAATGGGAAGAAGGTCGTGCCCGGGGAAAAACCTAGGCACGCAAATGGTTGCACTAACCCTCGGAACGATGTTACAGTGCTTCCACTGGGAGAAGGAGGGGGAAGAACTCGTCGACATGGCGGAAGGCTCGGGACTCACCATGCCCAAGCTTGTGCCTCTCCAGGCGATGTTCTGGCCTCGTGCCGAAATTCCGGATCTCTTTTGAGGTCTATGCTATCATGTACTATGTAGATCAATAAATCGATAAATGAATAAAGTGGTACTCCTATGTGAGTGGTTACCATTGTGATGTGCTCAACTACATGTCAGTGTCTTTCGACGTGTACTCCCTCCATCTCCGTCTGGCCATTCGTCTTATTCAAAAAATTTATGAAAAAATTATTTATTTTATTGTGAAATGATTCTCTATTAGAATTACTTTAAGTTTGATTTTTTTATTTTGCATTTTGTAATTTTTTGAATAAGACGAATGGTCAAACAATGATTTCAAAAAGTCAACGTCGGTTATTTTGGAATGGAGAGAGTACTATTTTATGTCAATAAATAATTAATCTACTCAGCTGTTATATTTTAGAGGAAATTTTATAAAACTACAGATTTAAACCAGAGTTTCAAAAAATTATAATTTGCTACAGTAAATTTCATACACATTGAGTAAAATATGTACTTTTGTGATAATTTGAATATAAAATCTTGTTTTGTGATAAATTAGATAAAAAATATGTAGTTTTGTGAGAAATTTGTTTCAAAATATGTAGTTTTCTAAAATTATAGGTTAAATTTTGTGAATTTACTCTATATTTTATGTGTTCTCATTTTCTAGACCAAGGGTAAAAAATTGCCACAAATGGCGACTAATAAACGCAATCCAAATTATTTACATCTATATCAAAAATTCGGATCGTGATCCAAATTTTTTAAAATCCTCAGTCTGCCTTTGGAGCAACAAGAGTTTCTGAAGCAACAAGAGTGTCGGCTTTTCATCTACACCTTTGGAGCAACAAGAGTTGCCGCGTGGGCCGTTCGGTGGGTTGGGCCTTGATGATTGGTTTTGCTGGGCCAATACTTCGATCTATGGGTCGATTTCTATTTTCGGCAACTGCCATCTCCTTCATTTGTGCCAAAATGGACGGCGAGGATGCATGTCTCCTTTCCGTTGTGGCGCCATGCTGGTCCGAGTCGGACTTCCCGTGCTCTCAACTCCTATAGATATATAGTGGCGCCATGGCCCCGTCGCCGCACAGCAATTCTGTACCAAGAGAAACCAAGATCCCGCTCGCGGCTCTCTCCACGCACCAAGTTCTATCTTGATCGGGTCATGGCCTGCAAGCGCAAGCGTATGGTGTCCGGTGGACACCGCCCCGCGGCGGCGGCAAGCACGAAGCGGCCACGCTACATGTTCAGCCACATCGCCGAGTACGAGTTGCTCGAGGAGATTGGGCGGGGCCTCAACGGCGTGGTGTTCAGGGCACGCCACCGCAAGACGGGCGAGGAGGTTGCCATCAAGCGCGTCGTCGACGGAGATGCAGCCAGCGAGATCAGCTGCCTCGCTGTGCTCCGTGGCCACCTGTCGGTCGTCTCGATCAAGGGCGCCGCCAGGGACGCGGGGACCGGGGACGAGTTCGTCGTCATGGAGCTCGTCGCCGGCGACAGCCTCCGCCGCCGGACGGCGCAGCGGTGCTTAGTCCCGGGCACGCGGTGCGCAAGTACATGCGGCAGCTCCTGCACGTGGCGGAGAGGGCGCACGCCAGGATCATCCATAACGGCTTCTACCTGGACAACGTCCTCGTCGGTCCGGACGGCGTGCTCAAGCTCTGCGGCTTGGGGTGCGATAGGCCGGCGGAGCCCGTGGGCCCGCACGAGTACCGCAGGCCATGGATGCTGCAGACCTACTACGGGACGGGCGTGGACACATACGAGCTCGGGCGCTTGATGACTGATGTACGAGCTCGTCACCGAGCAGCCCCTGTTCACGGCTGACATGGTGGAGGGACGGATCGAGGATGAGGAGCTGCACGACGCGTTGATCGACCTGGGAGAAGGCTACGACGGCCTCAACCTGGGGGACCTGTCCGATACTGGGAAAGAGCTTCTCTCCGGCCTGCTGCAGATCGACGAAAGCGATAGGCTTACCGCCTCCGACGCGCTGAAGAACAAGTGGTTCACGGAATCATGGAGGAAGAGGAGGAGCAGAAGCACGAGGAGGAGCCGAAGGGCCCAGCCCCCAGCCGTGGCTAAAGTCTAAAGAGATTTGATCTTGGCTCGCAAGATAGGCCTGTATTAGACTCACGAACTAGCTAGAACTTAACTCCAGCATTAGATGTCCTCCTTTATAGTTTATACTTCATGCTTGAGAGAGAGTGTAGATAGGATGTGAATGTAAGTTTATTGCGAGCACTAGCCATGAATCAACTACATGATCAGTCGACCTGGCCGGGGTTTGATAACGTCTCGGACAAGAGTTCATGCAACATATGCAGCTGGCACATAGAACGATTCCAATTTCTTCGTTACAAAGAGGCGATAAAATATCAAAATATCAACGCAGTACGATCACATCGGGCTGAATCATATGGAAAATTCTCATCAACAATGCACCAGTTACTTCCTCACACAAAAACCTTGGCTCTATTAAATCGCTTACATAGAAGAAATTTGAGTAATTTTTGCAAAACTACAGGTAGTTTGTTAAAACTATCATAAAACTACTAGTTTAAGAATGTATTTCACAAAACTATAAATTTAGTGCATATATGTATCACAAAACTACATATTTAAAAAATTGTAACACAAAACTACATATTTTATGAGTGGTGTATCACAAAATTACAGATTTAAAAAGTCACAAAATCTGTAATTTTGTGATACATTACTCATAAAATATATAGTTTTGTGTTACATTTACTTCAATTTATAGTTTTGTGATACATAGATGCACTAAATCTATAGTTTTAAGAAATTATGTGTTAAATCTGTAGTTTTTTTATTGTTTTAAAAACTAGTTGTAGTTTTGTGAAATTTACTCTTTTTATAAATAAAGATTAAATTATTAACTTAAAATAGCTTATTCTATACCGAGAATTAATCCTATTAGAAATGATTTTTAACTTAGTAACCGAAGAAGTCCTAATTAATAAAAGACTTGAATATACATTTGTGCCAAGTGATTCGCGCGCATATACAGAACATGCATTGTAGCATATCAGAAGGGATCGCCGTCTCTTGTGCCGAGAGAACATGCATCACCGATCAGCTGCCGATGTACTTGTCGATGATCGTGGTGAGCGCGGTCTTGGGGACGGCGCCGACGACGCTCTCCTTCTTCTCGCCACCCTTGAAGATGAGCACGGTGGGGATGCTGCGGATGCCGAACTGGGTGGACACGGCGGGGCTCTCGTCCGTGTTGACCTTGCAGCATTTGATCTTGCCGGCGTACTCCTTGGCCAGGTCGTCGATCACCGGCGCGATCATCCGGCACGGCCCGCACCACGGCGCCCAGAACTCCACCAGCACCGGCGTCTCGCACCCGATCACCATCTCGTCCCAGTTCGCCTCGGTCGCCTCCAGCACTGCACTACCGCGAACGTACCATGCATCCATCCACAAGGAAATTAATTGCTGTAAACTTTACTTTCTACCTCCTCCGGTTTTAATTTATTCACATTATTGATTTTTAACATCAACTTTGATCATTGTATTATTCAAAAAAATTGTTCTAATATTTAAAATTATTAGTTGTAATTTAAATTTTAATAATAATAAATCAAATAATAATAAAAGTTTATATATTTAAACAAATTTTTTGAATAAAATAAATGGTCAAAGTTGATGTTAAAAATCAACGGTGCCAATATTTTAAAACCGGAGGGAGTAATATAGTATCCCCGTTTCAAAATATAAATATTTTTAGATTTGGATAAAGTCAATTTTTTTTAACTTCTACCAATAATATCTAGAGAATTACATAATTTTTAATATAAAAATATAATTTTTATAAAAATTTATTTAATGATAAACTCAAAAAATATAATTTTTATGTGATAAAATATTATTAATTATATATTATTGATGATCAAAATAATAAAAGTTTGATTTTAACTAAATATAGAAATGCTTATATTTTAAAACCAAGAGTACAAATATACTACCTTTAACTACTTGGTGATACTTGCTTACCTTCGTTCAAGGCGTTGTTAGCCCGGCAGACGATGCGCGGGCGCCGCTGTTGCACGGCGACCCGTCCCGTGGACAACGGAGCGGCAGCGGCGGTTCTTTTGGACGGCGCGAAGCTGCTGCTGCCGCTGCCGCTGCTGCTTCCGGCGAGGAACCTGTCCTTACTGCTAGCATGGGCGTGCAGCGCCCACGCTCTGAAGCACGTCTCCAAGGCCATGGCTCGCTGCCCAGACACTCGACAACACGCCGAGGGATGCCAGGCCTGTGCCCGTCCAGGAGGAAAGATGAGAACGCGTAGACTGGCCCAGGACGGAGGAGGATAGGATTTTCGGGGGGGTGGGTGCAGCTTCTTGGGACGGCGTTTTGAGGTGGACAGGGCGGGCTGCGGCTCTGCATGTGGATGAGGAAGTTTATCGTGGACATGGCTTCTCTCTCGTGTCTCATCATCTGGTTTCCTCAGATGCTACACCTCGGAAACGACGAAAAGATCTCGACAAAAAACAGTCCAAATCGTGGAGATTAAATTTAGGTGGTGAAATTAGGAAGTCTCCAAGGACGTCCCACCGTCTCATGAACATGCTATCTATTAGACTATCACTGAACGATCAATTCGGACACTCGAACCACGGGCCATCACTCAGCAGCCCCCGATTCCCTTTTCTCAATCCTCAGGACCTTCCGTCCTCGCCACCAGCAGGTAGCCACGCCGGCGTCCCGGCGGCCGCCTGGCTCCGCTCCAGCCTCCGATGTTGGCCCAGTTCTCACACGATAGTCTCAGCCACCGATATTTTCGTCACATCTCTCCGTTACTCGGTGGTGCTCACAAGGGGTTGAAACTTGTCAGAGACGAAATGTAGCAACTTCTCTACGACGGTCACCGCCTTCACTTTCGTGCCGAGAGCGCGTATCTCGTTCACGATGGTAGTAACCTTCAAAACAAACTCATTAATTTTTTTTCAGATTCATTCATGTACTTACACACTAAGTCTCTTCTTGAGAGTTTGTACTCGGGCCTTTTTGACACGCTCTTCACCGACACGCACCTTTTGGAGAGCATTCTACGCCTCTTTCGCGGTCTCCTTTTTGATATGGCCATCACCATGATCTTCGGCACAGCTTGAACAATGGCGACGAGAACTATTTGGTCTAACTTCTCATCCACGACTTTTTTGCCTTCCACAGTCGTCCACACACCTTGGGCACGCATGAAGATTTTCATCTTCGTCGCCCACACATCGTAGTTGTCTTCGGACAACATGGGGTAACGGAGAGTCACCTCCGCCTCCTACACTTGTTGTATGGTGACCTCGCCATCGACACCTTTGCCGCTGCCGCTAGTGTCTCTAGACATGGCTGTAATCACTCAACCTAAAGCTCTGAATAGTAATTATTGGCCCGGTTCTCACACGATCACTCTCTTTCTCTCGAAAACACACACAAATGAAAGAAAGCTAAAAGCTAAAGCAAGTAGCACGCATGGAAGAATTGTTTCGATACTGCACACCAGCGTCAAAGTACAACACTTTTTACAAATCACCTCACTGCTCTTAACACTTTTACACGCATTGCTTATAGATGTTTAAATAGCCAAGCACTGCCTTGGCCGGCACTCTTCAACACACATGATCTGCCCGCACGAACGCACCCACTGCCGTGACCACTGCTCATGCACTGCACACACGTTCGGCTGTACACTCCGGCCATTAGCACTCTGGCCACACGCACGATTAGCTCCACTTTCTACGTACATGCAGGGTCAGCACAACTACGTGCATGCTTGGCCACTTCGACACGCTAGACTCTTAACAACGCATGCACACGGCTAATCCTTCGGCACCGCTCATTACTAAACATGCACATTAATTATTCTAGACACTAAATGACTCAACTAAACCACAAACAACACGATTAGTCCCAACATCCGAGCCCCGCAGCCGCATGTCCTCCCGTTCTCCCAAACTGCGGGTCGCCAGAGTGCTGCCCACCGTTTGAGCGCGTGAGATGAGGCCCACGAGGGACTCTTCCTCGGCCCAAGGTCGTACTAGCCCACGATATGTCACAACCCCATCTTCTTTCTTCTCTGAAAGAGTTTTATGGCAGCCCTAAGCCTCATTTAGCTTCAAGGTTCGTGCATTTAACTATAGACTACGGTGTTTTCTCTGAAAGAGAAGTGTGCATTCTTGTTTTCTTCTGGCACAATTATGTAATGCCTCCTTATTTGACCACCCTTTTTTTTAATTTCTTTGCCAACGTTGTGGCATTTTGGCAGCTGTATACCGGATGAGAGGCACACCATTGATGCACTCTTAACCAAGGTTTCACTTACCGTTTGAACCGCGAAAACCGCGCGGGGACGGTTTCACGAAAACCGTTCGGTTTTTTGTTCAAATTTTAATTTTCAAATCTGTGGACGGTTTCGTCGGTTTGAAAAGGGTAAGCCGAGCGGTTTTCGCGGTTAGCCGAGCGGTTTTGCTGAAAACCGCTGAGTGCAAAAACCGAACGGTTTTTGGGTAAACCGGTCGATTTTTTTGAAAACCGATAAATTAGTGAAAAATAAGAAAAGAGATGAAAAAGTATTAGAAAATTGGACATGACCTATTTTAATTTTTTTAATTATCAACATTCACAACATTCTTCATCCACAAATAATAAGACACATATTCATCCATATCAAATTCAAAGTTCCAAATATAAAAAATCCATACATAGAGTTCATTCATAACAAATCCAAAGTTCATACATAGTTTTCAAAGCACACTTTACTTTGGGATTGTATTTCAATCAAAATATGCATTGTCACACTCTTCACTTGAGAGAAGTTGAATTCCTCTGGTAGGTAACAACTCCGCTTTGAATTCATTCCACGATTATCCCGTCCAAGCGGTAGTTGTCTCCCATTGTGAGTATAACTTGTTATAAAACTTTAAATTTTGCTATTGATAGACCTATGTGGTGGGAGGTTCTGTGCTATGATCACATGTGGATAATTGTAGCAGTTATTACCTTGACTGCATGATGTATCACTGTCTGTCACAAAATAGTAGGCGTCGTAGTAATGTTGCCTCTCTCCATCGTTGTTCTTGGTGACTGTGGAGCACCATGGTCTCTATCCTGTGTAGTATGAGTGTAGTCTGTCTCACCTGCAAAAGAAGCGAAGTGTAAGATAAATGAGTGAAAATTGATCGTATGATGTGAAGAAAATAGTTACCTGTGAAATGATGAAGTCAGATCGGTGGCTGTGAGTTAGGAATCATACTGTCTGGTGGGTCTCCATATGTAGGACAGGAGTGGCTATCATTTGATTTCTGGTAAGGTGGGCTTCGTCTGGCGCCTCCAGAATCTCTGAAGTCGTCGCTGCCCACATTTTTACCTTCCCTTTGCTCTTTGTCCTCATTTTTTTAACACCTTTTTTTCTGTCTTGCACTTTGAACCTTCCTCTTGCCTATGTGAGGATCACCCACATTTTGATCTGTCAATTCAGATATTGTTTCAGCATGAGATAAGCGTAGTAACTGTCTACTAGCGTCATCATCTGTAACAAGACGGCTCGGTAGAGGAGTGTCACTCTCGGTGCCCTCTTCATCAAGAACAGGGTCAGAATTCGATCTCCCATGTTCCATCCATTCTCGAATAGGATTTGAAGAATCATATAAGGACAGCTCCATAAAACGATCAAATGGATCGGCTTCTGGTGGCTTATATGTCTATGAAGCATCATGCATACGGATTCGAATGTTGTAGTTAACATACACCAACTTATGCAATTTATCATAAGATAATCTATTACGCACTTTGGTGTGTATCAATGCAAATGTACTCCAGTTGCGCTCACAACCACTCGATGATGCACACTGTGAGACTATCTATAATGCAAGCTGCTGGAGATAAGGTGTGTCACCTCAACATGTTCCACCAAGCTGCAGGAGAAGTATTTTTATCAACTGCTATCTTGTTGGCCAACTCAGTGGCGAATGAACCCTGTTTTCTTCTAAAAATTTCCGCCTTCTGCAGGGCCTGCACACACAAGTCGGTTAGTGCTATGCGTGTAAATGCCTCTCGAATATCGTTCACCATATTTCGACCCATCCTATAAGCATAGTGACTTCTCGGGTTCAAAGATCCAGCTGCATATATAACAATAGTTAGATATCTTTACATTATAAACGAAAGAATACAATAATTTTGTTCGTAAGTAA
Source organism: Zoysia japonica (assembly GCA_001602275.1). Lineage (NCBI taxonomy): Eukaryota > Viridiplantae > Streptophyta > Magnoliopsida > Poales > Poaceae > Zoysia > Zoysia japonica. Next base: position 762,061 of record BCLF01000028.1, on the reverse strand, counting down.
GTATTACCTGCATTCACAAAGGTATCATTGCAAATGTCCACCATCCTACGATTTATAATGTCCATATACCTCTCCATCTCTCGCTCATCATTCGTATAAAGGGCTTCATACTCATTTTTACACAAATGATATCTGAGAAATACTTCACTCAAGGTAAGTCCCTTGTCTTGATTAGCAAACCGAAGAAACGCATACAAAAGTTGCACTGCATCTACCACATGTTTCATTGAATCCCACTATGACATGCTTACTAGGCAAGAGTGAGCATGCCTTCCCTCATTGGTGTTGGCAAATCTACTATTTAAAAATATCTCAGAACCCATCCATGCCATGAACTTTTCTCTCTGACGAAGCATACTCTCAAAAAACATGTAGTTTGTGCCAAAACATGTTGCATTCCATCTTACCAACTCACCACCAATAGCATTGGTCATCATAGAGTGCAACTGATTATAATTATACAACCAACGAGAAATCTTGTGAGCGGACTATATCATAGCTTTATGCTCTGAGAACTCATCAATAGCCTTTAACATCAGGTTGATTGTATGTGCTACACATAGTTGCCAAACAATATGAGGATACTTGTTTATCAGTAGCTTGCGCGCCTTTTTATAATTTGAACCATTGTCCGTAATAAACTGCACAATATTGTCTGGACCTACATCAATGCATACCTTCTTCATTTCCTGCACAAGAATGTTTCATTGTTCAAAATAACAGTGGTACAAATAAAACAAGTACTGACATACAATAAACATATGTCATATGTCTTGTACCTTGAATATGAAGTCCGCAGATTGGCTTTGCCCAGTAACATCACATGAGTTGTGAAAAAACATGACACCATTACAGTAGATCATAAAGTTTATCAAGCTCATTCCTGTAGGGCCACTCCAAGAGTCACACATAATCGTGACACCATACATTGGGCACTCCATTTTGAATTTATCAAATTTTTTCTTGATGTCTTTCTCATTAGCATCAAGATATGTGCCATCTATTTCTCTTCTAGTTGGGCTAGGCACGCCCTCACCTGCAAACATCACGACACATGATATAAATATGGTAAGATATAATGAAACATGTAATAAAATAAAATAAAAGTCTCATACTACATCTCTGTGTCTCTTTGATAGCACTAACAAAGTATGGACTATCAGCTTTTCTATCAGAGATGACTTTTGTATGAAAAAAATTCGACCATGTGCGTCCAATGACCGTCTTTGCTAGCTTGCTCTTCGCACTCCATAGACCTGTATCGATCCTAGTTTGAATCCGTTCCTTACTTGACCTCTGTGACTCAGATCTTCTCATCATGCCAAACAATTCAGACTCACCACCTCCCTGCGATGAACCAGAAGCACCTTGCAATGAACAAGCACCAGCACCACCACTCTCGAATTGACCACCATACGAACGCTGACGCTGTCAGAATTCCTCTTCCTCTCTAGATAACTTCATGGCAGCCTTCATCTCCTCATCGTCCTCCTCATTGACATTTCCCTCACCTGCAATCTGCTACTGTCTGAGAGTCTGTCTAGCTCGGTCCTTCCTCCGCTCGGCGGTTCTATCAAGCTCCCGACAAAAATAGTCCGGCATGTCGGCGAGAACATGAGGACACCCAACTATGCTAGTTCCACGATGTGCCAAATATTGCTTGAATCATGTGTCACCAACCCCTCTCTTCACGTACTTGCAATATTTGTAACAGAACCCAGGATACACGTTCTCTCCGTGCTCCCAAACCGAATCGGACTGATCTGTCATCCTAGAACCAATAATACCTGAAAAATGACCAACTATGTTCTAAAGTTTCTAACAAATCGACCAATATTTGAACAAAAAACAGAAATACAACCATCTTACCTCCTCTGCCACGAAAACCGAACAGATTGAACGGTTTACCGCAAAAATCGCTCGACGTATCGCTTGAAACGGCTGATTAGCCGCTGTCGACGGCATTTCGGCCAAGCCTCACGGCTAGCCGCCGTTTTCGAGTGGTTAGCCGCTCTTGCCGGCCAGCTCCGCGAGCGGCAGGCGGGCGCGCGGCTAGTCGCGCTTACCGCTCGGCTAGCCGGCGGTTTCGGGCGGCTTCGGGGATGCGGCGGCGGACAGAGAACTGGGGTGACGGTTTCGGAGGCGCAGCGAGAGGATGGGGAACGTCATAAGCGTGTGGTGCTTCTGGAGTCACGGGTGCGGATAAGGTTTCCTTTTATTTTCTCCATCTAATTTTTCTCGAATTTTTTAGACTTCAAAATCAAACAATTTTCAAAAACTGAATCCACCATGAAGTTGCATTTTTCGTCTAGTTTTTTTACATATTTTTATATTTTAAAATCCACCAAATTTTCAAAATTCAAAAAAAAAATTTGAATTCGAAAACCGATGAACTGCCCAAACCGGACTGGAGCGGTTTGGGCGGTTTTCGCGAAAACCGCGCGGTTTACCACAGTTTTTGAAACCTTGCTCTTAACATGCAGAATAAAGCGTAAGTGTGATGTTAAAACATCAAATCAATCATCTGAAGCTGATGAAAGCGGTATGATGCTCAATTGATGATACCATGGGCTCGGATTCTTAGGGCTGTGTTGTCAACTTGTCATTGTGGTTCTGACTTCTGAAATGTATTCTTCTTCACTGGGCCAAGGATTAGTCTGATAATATGTTCGTGGTCGCTGACTGATTTCGCCTTCTTTATTACGATTTTGACGGGTTGTTTTGTCAAAAGGTTTTTTTTTGTGTATTTTACCACCAACACAGTGAGATTTGTTGTACATAAGGACGACGAGCTGCCCTTTTATTGTTGATGTGGCCTAATCTATCGAGAGACTCAAATATTTATCTTGTTTTGAACCGCTGTGAGGCGTAATACCCTACGTTCAGCAGTGATGTTAGTCTGAGGAAGCTTTTTTCGTGGGTGGCACTAGGGCTTTGCTCGAGCAAAACTCCTAAGACGGCTGTGTTTGTGATCTGTAATAACTTGATAAGAACTCCTCAGTATGGTCTTATATAAGGACCGGATCAAAATTACATGACTTAAGTTCTACGAAACCGATCGCCCCTGCCACAAGGAGCATGAAGCATCTACGAACCGCCTTGAAAGACACCTCCTCAGCGGGTGTCAGGCTGCTATGTCTCCTCGCCATGCTTGAGGACGGTAGAGTTGTGCGTTAGGATGACCTATCCCATGCAGCCACATCGGGTACATTTATTGCCACCAGGTATAGTACGAATGGTCTCCGGGTTGCTTTACCGCCCTTATCTGTGGGGCACTGGACACGTTGATATCTAGCTTTTCACCATGGCCTGGCATGCAGTGCCTGCTGCGCTAGATCGTGGTGGGAATATTTCTTTTTTTCAGCGACTACAGTATTGATCGGCTGGAGGTGGTACCTGGCCTCTATTTTTCGGACGTTGCCGTGGTGCCCAACCTTATGGCCCCGCGCTGCTCCCTAACCCACCGTAGTCGGACGAAGAGAGAGTCGGACGTGCGGGATCCATGGTGGGCCGCTTGCTGGCCTCCGTCATGGGCTGTCCCCTTGCTCGGACAAGACCCATTAACTGTATTGGTCGATTTTAGCTACTCGGCCTTTCGAGCAGGCCAGGGCCGTAGGCACCAAGGTTTTATGAACCCAACAAAGGTAATTGTCAACTTTTTACAGTGTGTTCACATGCTTACAAGATTATCACTTGATTTTGACATTTTAGTAGATAATATTTTCTCTTAGATTCACTTTTAACTCTTTTTATTACATTTTGTGGTTGTGTTATGTTACCAATTTAGCGTCATTACAATGTCTCGCATTAGGTTAGAACCAGCATATCTGAAGCTTCCTCTAGCTCATTTCAACATTGCATATATCTTATACTGATTATATTCATTGACATTATAATATTTCTTTTATTGAGAAATGGACACTTTTTATTATAGTTCAATTATTAACTTTTTCTTTCTATTTTCAGCAAAAATGTCGAGTCTAGATGACTAAAGGTCATACCACTTCCTATCATATGTTACACACTTTCTGAAAAAGACTTAGAAGACAATAAGTAATAAGTACTCTTTCAATCTACCAGTTACCTTCTATTTCTTTTTTTTCTTGTTTTAATGGTTATTACATTGGTTGATATATGTGTATTCTAGGTTTTGTCCCCATTGTTTCATCTCCTTCAGTTTTTTCCACATAAAATTTTTGCACTTGATTATGACATGGTAATGTTATGTATTTTTTCTTAGTTCTATTGTGAGATATTTATTAAGGTTTTCTAAAAAGATATCTAATGTATTGAAAATCAAATCGCAAATATGCTCGGTGACATCATTTATTCATTTACATTGTTTACTGAAGTTTCTTAAATCTATTTCATAATAAATTGTAAACTTTGCAGTATGCGTAGGCCAACTCTTCAGGCATCCTCGCTGCTGCTCCCTTACATATGCTAGAGCACACTACCAATATTAACATCACCTTATACATCCTGAGATAGGACCTGATGGAGGAGGAGGTGGTAATACGTGCCGAGAGGATGCCGTAATCACAAATTCGCCGATGCAACAGCTGTCACGGCGTTTCATTCCCATCACCTAGTAGAGGAAATGTTTAAATTTAATTAACATGTCCCTACAGCCGTGTGCTAAAATTCTGAATATGACTGAGTATGTAGCTGTACCTACTACATCAACACCGCTCACTGCATCAAAGGCAGAGAGGTAATCAGTAAAAAAATATTTTTAAAACAAAATACCAGTACATACCAATAAAACTGACATGGGAAAAACTGAGTTGTTTATATAGTTTTAATATAATTATGTGACTAATATATCTAAACATTATTTTTACTTATAATAATTCTTAATCTTAAGTAGGAGACGTTTGGAGCAAACAATAGATCAGTTCTGTGTTGTACCTCCGAATTATGTGTGCTTATTCTCTTATAAGACCTATATCATCTCTTCAATTTTATATCTAGTTCTTACAAGTGTTTAATTAGATACATGTTAACCTTTAAAAGTAAAGAATTTTGATAAATAATAATAATAATTATTATATATTTATTATACGATTATTGTTGCACCCCGTTTTCGAAATGCACTGTGATACACGTATTAGTCTCTGGATCAGTGGCTGATACGTACAACATAACAGAACGTATATAGAAAGCATACTTCAAAAAGAAAATAGATACCTGAGACAAAACTTTTAGCGGCAACGCGATGACGGTCTCTATGATCCTACACCGGTCGACCAGTTAAAAGCGAAGCAAGCAGCCCTCGGATAGGAAGCTTCATTTTGATTCTCCAATTTGGAAAATCACATATTCATTTCCTTCGTATAAACAGAAAAATACGATGACTCAAAGAAGTTCCCTACCACAAACTTTGTACCGCGCGCATTACTTAGAACAACTAGGAGATCAAGGCCCAAATCCACAAGCAGACTTGAGAAGCAGAACGAAAACTCATAACATCATCACCTACGCGGTCCTCTTGTCTAAAACCACAAATGCAAACAGGTGAGTACATAAGGTACTCAGCAAGCTCTAACACTAAGCAAGGGTATACGTATAGATGCACATTTGGTCATAGCAAAGATGAGGCTATGGGGTTCAATTTTTATGAAAAGCCAGTTTTTATGCAGGGTTCACTATAGAAGATTTTTAAAGGGAAGCGAAAACATTTAATAGGTCGGAGCTGAGGTAGCATAAACCATTCCCATCGGTTCTCGAATTTTAACTGGAAGGGTCTCCACTATCCCATCAAGACACTTTCTAAAGCACGGGCACCTACACCCACTCACACGCCAAGGATATCATAGAAAAACTAATCGTAGGGTACCCGAACAAGTAGCATGTCAATACCGTGGCAACGGCCTATCCGGAAGGATTTTTACACTCTGCAGAGGTTTTATACTATACCCACAGGCTATGCCTTCTTTCGTGAGCAAGAAAAGCATAGTGTTTACCCCGCAACTACATTGGCTTCCACAGATTCCACCCAAGACGCATCCAAGGGCTAACCGTCGGGGTTTCACCCTCCCGATGATGCGACAGTACATTCTCGGAGCTGAATCGTGCAGATTTACCACAACCACATCTTTTCCTGGTCACCTTCTCTACACCAGGTATTACCAAACTAGGGGCTATATCCGTGAGCTTAGGGTCCCATGACGCGGGAAATTATATAGTCGAAAGCCAGGGAGTTATCTCATGCCCTTCTCCTGGCCTCTTGTGTCCTACTGTCCTCCTAGTGGCTCAATGTGAAATACCTACATTGCGGGGATAAGTCCCGCCCATTCGGGTTCTGTGGTTGCACGAAATTGCTAAGTCGAGGACTAACGAACCGGTTCTTATATGGCAAGAGCAGCGTGCTCGTCCACGACGGGTGGACCAAACTGGAGCCTACACACTATCACCATCACCATCAGTGAGCCCCACCCCACAACCAGAATCACCCATCTTCACCTAGCACAAGTTGCACTAATCTCACGACATTTTATTTTACACACGACAGCAAACACAGTTTAACGCATTTTGTAAATAAATGGTGTATGGTGTGGCGGTGCGAGGCACTGCAATTGGGGTCCTAAGCATTCTAATAACAAGGCAACTTTCTGTTCGTTAAAGTATTTTAACGACGGTATCCTACGGTTAACAAGGAGGGAGTCGTCAACGGGTAATCAAGATATTAAATATTAATGTCTAGTAACCGACACTACTATTAGTATAACAATCAATTAATTAGGATTATAACTAACACAATGTTTTAAATCAAAATACTATGCATAGCAGAATAGATAGGCACTATAGGAGCATTAAAAAAATATAGGTTAAATATGATCAAGGTGGTTAGAGCTTGCCTGCAAACTCCTAATCTTCAGAGCTTGAGGTCGGAGGCTCTTCTTCAAGATCCTAATCTTCAATCTCTGGCTTCGTGTCCAATTCTTCGTGCTTCTCTCCACACGCGGTCCTTCTGGATCCTTTCGAATCTTGGCTCTTCCTTATGCTCAGCGTTATCTACGCGAAAAGAAACGTCTAATAAAACTACCGAAAAGAAACAAAGCTCGAGAAGAAGCGATAAAATCCAATGGACTCCGAACAAGAACCAAATAAACTGCGCGAAGATAAACCTAGAGCAAGTCATGCATGATGCGGTGCTAGATATGCCTAGTGCAGCTTATGGAAAGTGTACTAGGTTTCCTGTGGTGGGTAGTTATTACGATGAGCTAGCCTACCAGTATGGTTAATGGTAAGGCATGTGCATGTGTAGCTCAGTGTACAACACGATTGCCATATATTGAGAACTTAAGGCATTCGCATAGTGCATAGTGCATCATCTTATGTAGACCTTAGCTTAATGACTAATATTAACTGTAAGTGCTTTAGCTTCTAGTTCATTTTAAGCTACATTTAGTTAGAGCTCAAGTGATCACGTGGGGTACATAGTGTACCATTTAACTATCTAGTTTCTAGTGCGTAGAGATTAATTATAGGAGTCTAAGCTTATAGCTAAGCTAGCATGGTTCACTAGCGCTTATGTGCAATAATGCAGGTACAATGCATATAGGTGCCATCTAATACTTTATTTAAATATAGTATGCATGAAACCTATTGTGATTAAAAGACTAATTACTTTGATTCCTAATATGCAATTGCTTCCTAATGATTAAGGACTAATTACCTGCTTTTATTTTATAGATAAATTACTAAAGCCAATGCGTCTCTTATGTCCTAATGCATGCAGATGCAGGGAAAAGTGCCTATAGGTGCTATATTTACTTAATTCCTAACATATATGTAGGAAATATGGTATTTAGCTACTAATTATAATATCCTAGTTTTATCTAGTTTATACAGAGCTAACCTGGTACGTGTGCTGATGCATGCTGGCTAGAGATGAGATGCATATACGGCTGTTCAACATTTACTTCCTTTTATGTAGGTGATCTTAATTATTACTGAGTGACTAATAACTAGCTATTGAGTTATTCTTGTAATTATACCATTAATGCTAACAGGCGGCACGTGCACTAGCGTATGCCAATGTGTTGCACGTGCTTCCTAGTGACTAATTACTTGATTCTACAATTACAACTAAACTACTACATTAAGTAGATGACGCCAACTATGGTGGGGTGAAGGGTGTAGCGCCATTGTTAATTATCTAACTTATACATATATGAGTGCATCACCTAGGTGCTTAATGATTAAATACCTAGTTTAATTTATATAATTAAACTACTAAAATTACCACGTGGCACATGTGCTAATACGTGCTATTGCCTGAGTGAAAGCATGGCAGGACGTCTACGGGCTGCTATCTAAGTATTCACTTACTTCCGAATATTTAGCTATTAGTATTTAACTACTAATCATATAATTCTATCCTTAAATTAGATTACTTAGCGCTAACATGGTTATACATACTAATGTGTGCTAAATAGTGAAGTCATGCTAAGGTGGGGGTGCACACTAGCTATTATGAATCTATGCTTAGGAATGCATCATAATTAAAGACTTGCTCTAACAACGATTAAAACCAAAAGAAGAAACAAGCAATTAAACTCCACGTAGAACTTACTATAAAAACAAACCAGCAAGATCAGATGCGGGCTGAGATTTGAATGACTTGATGTGGTGGGGCTCGAACAACGGTTCCAACGGTTTATTGGTTGCTGTGAACAGTATTAGGATGTGGCGGTGGTGAGGCAACAAGGTGCCTAGGGCTGGAGTTCAGAAAAGTCACCGTGGACACGCTACCCGGCACGTGTCCACGGCTGTCGGGTGTGTGTGCAGGTGTGAAACAGAGGACAAACCTCGTGGTCACGTTGCCCGGCCCCACGGCTGCTGGACACATGCGGGCGCGGAGTGGTGAAACAGCCTCGTGGTCACGTGGTTAGGGTAATGACTTCGGCCGTCAGGTGGTCTGTGACTGGAACTGGGAAAGGCCGCAGGGACACATGGCCCGGCCTGTGTCCACGGCCAATGGGCACGTGTAGGCACGAAGTTGAGAACGATTCTCTTGGACACGATGTCTGGCCCGTGTCCTCGGTGGCTGTGTGTGGGGTCATGAAGTGTATGGAAGTCCCCGTGGACACGTGGTTCGGCCAGTGTCCACGGCCTTAATCCGGTGGGTGTTAGGTGAACCGTGATGGTTCGATGGGTGCTGAAAAGTTTGGCCCAGTTATGGGTCGTGGTCACTGGGTCCGTCCGTGTCCGCACCCCGTGTCGGGGACGGTCGGCGAACCGAGACCGTGCGCCAGGTCATGCTGCCAGCGCCGCGTCCAGGCCTTAGGACACGTGCACAGTGTTTGACAGTGATCTCGTGTTGGGTTCACGATTGTGACTGTGTCCCAAACCTGTTCGTGTTCTAGGCATGTTAATCGGTGACGTGGATCGTGGACACGTGGGCGTGGCTGTGTCCACGGCTTGGCTTGTGGTCATGGGGGACGTGACCGTGTTCGGACTTGGTTCAGGGTCACAAGAACGTGGCTGTGTTCGGGCTCGGTTCAGGGTCACAGGAAGATGACCGGCCGTGTCCGTGCCCAGGGACACGCGAGTAATGTTGTGTCCATGTCCATGTCCGTAGACACGTGGGTCACGCGGCCCACTGGGCAGAGGCCAGATTCGGTGCTTCCTCCTTGCGCGCGCGCATGTAGCGCAGAGCTGCGCGGTGCCCTGTCCGAGCTTTGCCGACGTTGGCCGGGAGCCGCAGGCGGTGAGTGCCGCAAGCCTTAGCTCGGTGGTGAGGCTGGTGAGGAGCTCGCCGTTGCCGACGGCGAGCCGGGTCGGCGGCAGTGGTGTTAAAGGGGCAGCTCACGTCATGCTGAACGCGTGAGCGCAAGGATCGATCCAATCGAAATCTTGGATCACAAGGTATGAAAGTTTATAGGTGCAAGGATCTAAACATGAATATTAGGAGTTCTACGGGTCCATTTGCAATAATAGGAAAGTTCTGGGGCTCATTTGTAAGTAATAGAAAGTCCTCAAGGACCATTATGTAATTACAGGAACGAATAGGGTCTTGATGTAAAAATGAATAGGACTATATTGTAAATAAATAGGAAATTGGGGAGCTTTCTGTAAAAGGCTTTACCATGCGGCTGGGTTGAAGCCGTGCCCCCTGTTCACCGCTCGGTGGACATTGAAAAGTTCAGGGTCCTCCGTTTAAAATGGCAGGGACTAATCTGAAATAATCAAAGGACCAGCAGGGACTAATTGGATCGGGTGGCCTGCTCCTCATGGAAGAACGGTGGGTCGTGTCCACGTTCTGCGGATAGCACGGCTAGAGCCAGTGCACGCGCTCCGCTATGAGCCGCGGGGGCGGCCAGGCGGCAGACGGCCGGAGGGCCTCGGGCTCTAGGCTTTGCAGCACAAGGGTGGCGCCAGAGGGCTCCCTGTGGGGTCAACCGGGCCAGGGAGGCGCCCTGCAGTGCCGGCACCGGCCAGGGGCGGTGCACGGCACCAGCGTGCGACGCCAGGCGGCAGGAGGCCGGGGCGGCCTTGGGGCTCCGACGGAGGAGAGGCAGGGCAGCGTGGTGAAGCTCCCCACGGTCTCAGGCGAGCCAGAGAGGCGCGGCTCTGCGTCGGCGACGGAGAGCGTGCAACGCGCCATGGCGGCGCCCGGTGCCAGGACAGTAGGGGCATCGGGGAAATACAGGACATAGGCACAAGAGAGGCGAGGGAGGTCGCTGAATCTCGTGGCGAGCCCCGCGGCGCCGAAAGCAGCTGGTTGCCGGCCATGGAGGGCGCGGCCCGCAACGGCGGCGCACGACGAGGGCCCTTGCCCGAACGAATTTTGCTGGAATCAGTGAGGCTCCGGGAAAGGGATGCTCCGTAGGTGGCGCACACGGCGTTCGGAGGGGAAAGGCTCGCCGGAGTAGACGGATTCCGGTGACGGCCGGGCAAGAGGCGACGGCCAGCGGGGAGCGCTCTAGGAGCAGGGTGGAAGTGAAGCTCGGTCGAGGCCAGAGGTGGTCGAATGGGCTCAACTCCACTGCAAGTCGCACGCAGGCGGCTCGTGTACAAGCACACGGCAGCAGCGAAGGGCACATGTGCCGCGTGTGGCCGGGTGCGTGGCGCCGCACGCACCGGCGTCCGTGCCAGGCGACGTGTGTGGAGTGGAGGGAGGAGAGAGAAGGTGTGCAGTGCTGGGCTGGCTTGGGCCAAGCGCAAAAGGAGGGGGCAGCAGCCCACGCTGGGAGAGGAGAAGAGGTTGGGCCGGCCAGGGAAAGGAGGAGGAGAAAGGAAGGGCGACCCGCTACCAAAATTTGGATTTTGGAATTTTGTCTAATTTGCTTTGAATTCAAAGGTGTTGAATAGATTTGGACTTCCAAAAGAATTTGGTAGGATATAAGATTTAAATGCAAAGCAAGGAAACAAACGGTAAAAACAAATAAAACAAAAGAGTCAAACACTTGTCACACTTCCAAATTTTAATATTTTGAAAATTTCAAATTAGTTATGTTTTAATTTAGTGAGGATTTTGCCTTTGTAAATAGGAAGGAAATGAGAAGATGAAAAGAAGGAAAATTTGTTAGGGTGAATGTTAGAAAAACAAAATTGAATTTCGCATTTTTAAATTAGTCCTAAAATTTGGGATGTCACAATTATAGAGTTTCCTTATAGTTTAAGTGATTAATTGAAAAGTTAAACTTTGACAACATATAGGAAACCATGAAAAGTGAATAAATGACAGTAGAAGTTAATAATCTAATCACGTTGATGTATTTTAGTTTATTCAAAAAATTATTTATATTGCAATTGAATTTGTGTAGATGCAAATACTGTCTAAAAATACAAACACTCGACTTATTTCTATTGATAGACATTTCAACTGGTATGTATTATATGATTTGGTAAATGTATATATTGATAAATAGAGCTTAATGATTATCATAGATGCTTATGATATTTTTATAGTATATTTGTA
>BCLF01000028.1:721475-740413 GCA_001602275.1 Zoysia japonica | reverse complement strand
CCCCCCCCCCCCCCCCCTCACCCATCCCTAATCTTGATGTGACTCAAGATCATGAACACCTAATGGCTCTGTTTGACACAACTTATTTTTAGCTTATTCACAGAAATAAGCAGAAGCTGTGTCAAACAGCAAACTTATTTTACAGCTTATTAGTTCAGCAGCTTATCAGAATGAACTTAAACAGCAGCTTATTTTTCAGCTGCTTTTCACCAGCTAAAAAAATAAACTGTTTTTTTATTAAGTTCTAGCTGTACCAAACAGGGCCAATATATGCCGCATTGTTCCTATATGGTTGATACCCCTGCGATGACAAAGTTTGCAGGTATTTATCCAGTACATGCTCAACTGAGCTCACGCCATGTTACAACCATTCGGGCCTACAGAAATGCATATTAGCGGTAACACGACACTTATCCACACCGCGCTGTGCAAGACTGGGCATTGTCGGATGAGCTACAGTGCTCCTGTGTTCGGCCGCCTCCGTTGTCGGATATTCATCAGAGTTAGTAATGTCCCCTCCTCCTTTAGAAGCTGCTTGACCCCAAGCAGGCGCCAATGGAAAACGACGCTTTAGAGGATCCAAACCTTCCCATGATGCCAGAGAGGAATCCAAATGTGACCACGAGAAATGATACGGTGATCCGGCACTTTTAGAGGCACCTGAAATGGTTCCAGCGACAGTAGCACTGTATTGCAATACTGAGAACGAGGAACGAACTGGCGCAATTAAGAAACATGAAACATTGGGTGCACCGAAGAAGAATCAGGTAGCTCCAGCTTGTAAGCCACTTCCCCAATCTTCTGCAAGACACGAAAAGGACCAAAGTAGCGAAAAGACAATTTGTGGTTGGCTCTGGTAGCGACAAAGGATTGCACATACAGCTGCAGCTTCACAAAAACACTATCTCCAACAGCGAAAACACATTCAACATGCTTTTTATCAGACTGAAACTTCATCCTTTGCTGAGCTCTATGCAAATGAAGTTTCACTGCCCTCAACATCAGCTCACGATTATCCAACCATTGTTGCAAGTCAGGAGAGTGACAGGTATCAGCAACTTGAATCCCAAAGTCTCGAGGAGCACGGCCATAGACCACTTCTAAAGGAGATTTACCCAAAGCAGTGTGGAAAGCAGTGTTGTACCAAAACTCTGCCAACGTGATCCAATGAAGCCACTTGTGAGGACAGGAATGAACAAAACACCTCAAATAAGTTTCAACACTTTGGTTAACTCTTTCAGTTTGCCCATCCGACTGAGTACAATATGCCGAACTCATTTGTAATGTGGTACCAATGAGCCTGAACAATTCTTGCCAAAAAGTGCTAGTAAAGAAGCAGTCCCTGTCAGAGATTATGGCTTGGGGCATATCATGGAGTCTGTAGACCGTATCCAAGAAGGCTTTAACTACTTTGGCAGCAGTGAAAGGGGGCAACAAAGGTATAAAATGAGCATAGCGAGAGAACTTGTCTACCACCACCATGAGACAGTTTGCTGAAGCAGAATGAGGTAAACCTTCAATAAGTCCATGGACACCACTTGCCAAGCATGAGAGAGCACTGGCAATGGCTGAAGCAGTCCAGGATATCTGCATCTTTCCGACTTAGCTTGCTGGCAAGTGACACAAGAAGCTATAAATTGCTTTACTGCCAACTTCATACCAGGCCAACAAAACAATTGTTTCATCCTGCAGTAAGTCACACAGAAACCAGAGTGACCCCCTAAGGCACTCTCATGCCAAGCTTGAATCAAACAATGCTGCAACTGAACATCATTGCCAATATATATTCTGGTACCATAGCGAAGCACACCTAACTGTAAAGAAAACTTGCTATCAGATGCACCAGAGATAGCCAATTGTGCCAACAAGGAACTAGCAACAGCATCCTACTCATAACTGTGTAACACTTCAGTGAGCCACTGAGGAACTATAGTAGAGATAGATAAAAGCTGGCTGGACACAACGGGCCTGCGAGACAAAGCATCAGCATCACCATTATCCACAGCTTTCTTATATACAATCTTGTATTGAAGTCCAAGGAGCTTAGTGAAAACTTTCTTCTGCCACATAGTGTTCAGTCTCTGTTCATTGGGATAGATCAAACTATATTGGTCAGTGAAAATGAAAAATTCGGCATGCTGAAAGTAAGAACGCCACTGATCAACAGCAATGACAATAGCCATATACTCCTTCTTATAGGTTGATAAACCTCTCAACTTGGGGCCCAATGTTTTACTAATGAAAGCCAGAGGATGACCATTTAGCAACAAGACAGCTCCTACACCAAACTCACATGCATCTGTCTCAATGCCAAAAGCGACAGTAATGTGAAGAAAGAATAGAGCTGAACACAGAGCATCTTTCAAAGACTGAAAAGCTTCAGAATGAGAAGAAGTCCACACAAATAATGAATGATTCCTGAGCAGGTCAGTAAGGGGCCTGCTAATACTACCAAAATGCTTCACAAATTATTTTGTAATAACCTGCTAAGCCCAAGAAACTCCTCAACTCCTTGACATTGGTGGGAAGAGGCCAAGCTTTAACAGCATCAACTTTAGCAGGGTCAGTAGCAAATTCCTTACTGCTTATCACATGACCAAGATAAGCAATCTGTTCTTGAGCAAAAGAACATTTCGACAGTTTAACCTGCCATTGATCCTACCTCAATAGCTGAAATACAGCAGCAATATGCTGGAGATGCAGCTCCCAAGAAGAATTTAAATGATTATGTCATCAAAGAATACTAACACACATTTTCTTAGAAGAGGTGCTAAAGTAATATTCATAGCCCCTTGAAATGTACCAGGAGCTCCACATAAGCCAAAAGCCATCACTAAAAACTCAAAATGACCATGATGGGTCTAGAAGGCAGTTTTGTACTCCTCTCTAGCAGCCATACGAATTTGGTGATACCCTGACCAGAGATCCAAGCTGGAAAACCAACAAGTAGAGGACAGTTCATCCAAAATTCATCTATCACAGGCATATGGTACTTAGTTTTTTGAGTAATAGTATTAAGATGCCTATAGTCCACATAAAAATGATAAGATCCATCTTTCTTCTTAACAAGTAGTACAGAAGAAGAGAATGGACTTGTACTAGGCTGGATAATACCTGCTGAAAGCATCTCAGCAACTTGTTGCTCAATTTCAGTCTTCAAATGAGGTGAAAATCTGTAAGGCCTGACAGACACCAGTTTTACTCCTGCTATCAACGGTATGTGATGATCACAAGCTCTGGAAGGTGGTAAACATTGAGGGTTCAGGAATACATCCTTGAACTGATGCAGCAAGGACTGTATAGCAGAGGAAATGACAAAATCATCTGATGTACATCGACAGTAAGGTCACTGACAGCAAATAGCTGAATGACTGAACAAACAGGCACCTCTGGAAGATGACCTTGAAGAGTGATCTTCCCCTGTAAATAAGGTATCTCCAACCACTTAAGCCCCCAATGCACTGTCATAGGACTATGAACAGTTAGCCAATCTATGCCAAGAATCAAGTCATAACAAGATAGTGGTAAAACCTTCAGGGAATGGCAGAATTCATAACCATCCAAAAACCATACTGCATTGACCAGTTCAGCAGTACAAGACAATGTAGCTCCATTAGCAACATGCACACTGAAGGGGAAAGATGTGGCTGTGCACCCACCAACTGTATCAGCCATTACAGAATTCAGAAATGAATGAGAGCTGCCTGAATCAACTAACACCGATATAGTATGATCACCAATAGCCCCTTGTAACTTCAGTGTTTTAGATGATTCTACACCAGTCAGAGCTGCCACAGACAACATCATGTCTCAGTAACCGACTGCCTAGATGAACCACCCACTACCTCATCCACATGAAACAGATCCAAAACCTCCTGTAACACGTGTAACTGTACTAAAGAAGAACAACGATGACCACGAAACCACTTTTCAGCACATTTATCACACAACCCCTTAGCTCTCCTATAAGCACGCAAGGCACTCATCTTGTCATCAACAGAACGGTTCTGAGGCACATCAGAACTAGCATGAGTTAATTTGTTATCATGTTTAGGAGGTAACGGTAGAGCATGAGGTACTTTAGATTGAGAGGACGAAGCAGCAAAAAACAAATCAGGACGTTTATACTCAGAACGCCGCACTGTTTTCACTGCTTCCTCTTTGAGCTGAGCCAACACATAAGCTGTATCCAAGTCGTGGGGCCTCTGAAGCAAAATAGCCGAACGCAAATCCTCACGTAACCCATCAATAAATTGCATCGTGTAATAGCGTGGGTCGGTGACTGACTCATAAGCTGTAAGCTGATCAACCAACCCCCCCCCCCCCCCCCCAAACACTTCGACATACTCATGCATCGAAGCAGTGTGACGAATGTGGAACAACTGCCTGATCAAATGATCATGATGATCCTTGGCGAAACGCTCATGCAGTAAGGAACAAAAGTCATTCCACTTCATGTAGTGAACACGGCGTTCCAACGAGCCGCCGATCCCACAAAATGCATACAAGCCACACGGATCCATAGATCAGGATCAACTTGATACATCTCAAAGTAGTCCTCACAACGAATCTGCCATAACTTTGGATTCTCACCATCGAATGATGGGAACGTAATTTTTGGCAATTTGCAGTGAGAAAACTGAGAAACAGAACGTTGAGAGG
Organism: Zoysia japonica; assembly: GCA_001602275.1. Classification (NCBI taxonomy): domain Eukaryota; kingdom Viridiplantae; phylum Streptophyta; class Magnoliopsida; order Poales; family Poaceae; genus Zoysia; species Zoysia japonica. Next base: position 735,751 of record BCLF01000028.1, on the reverse strand, counting down.
AAGACTGAAATTGACCCACATCCTGAGAAGACTTCTTAGATGCATGTACATCAGAATTCAACTTCTGTTTTGGAAGAGCATGCGTAAACACCGAACCAAAACCAGAAGCAGTCGAGCCCAAAGCGATACACAAATCATTATGCTCCGATGAAGGGACTGCAGAAGCCGATGGTGCAACTGACGGAGTAGAACGAAACACACCTGAAAGCGACTGCGATTCCTTCGCCTCTCGCTGGAAGAAGGTGTTCAACTTCGTCAACTCGAGTTTGACGTTTGACAACTTCGATTCCATCTCAGGTTTCCACTCATCGAAGGAGCGATTGAAGGTAGCCGCGGCAGATTCCAGCTCCTCCACCGATCGTCCCTCTCCTGGTCCGCAACTGCCATCTCGGAGAGACGCGCGGACCACTTGTCGTTGTTGTCGGCGAAACCGCGGGTGATCTCCTCACGAACTTGCTTCATGAACTCCTCGAGAACCAGCTTGATGTTAGGCTCCATCGCACGCAGCAACTTCTGTCAGCGCGTGATCGTGCTCTTCTAAGATGTCGTAGGAACGGTGTCTCTGATTCCAGATGTTAGGTGGCGCTAATGGATCGAAGGAGAGAAGCAGGGGAAGAGGAAGAACAGAGTGAGAACAGGAAGAACAGAGGGATAGGCTGGCACAGATTGTTGCATAGTTTGTTATTTGATACCCCCGCGATGACAGAGTTTGCTGGTATTTATCGAGTACATGCTCCACTGAGCTCACGCCACGTTACACCCATTCGGGCCCACAGACACGCACATTAGCGGTAACACGACGCTTATCCACACCACGCTGCGCAAGACTGAGCGTTGTAGGATGAGCTACAGTGCTCCTGTGTTCGGCCGCCTCGGTTGTCGGATATTCATCGGAGTTGGTAACACAATGCCTTTGTTAGAGGCTCTGCTCTTTGTTCTTCAAAACAGACAATTCCACTGTGAAATGCCCTTTGTGAACACATTCGCGAATGAAATGATACCTCTACGAATATGTTTGCAGCTCATTGGGATACTACATTCTTTATCAACGAAATGGCAGATAGTTTCTTCATCAGTACTGTCCTTGTTGCATTGGGACTTTCATGGGATTGCATTCAATCATGTCAAACTAAACTAATACTTTTTAGCATAAGCATTCTGCTTATCGGTGATTCCTTCATTATGCTGCTCAACAAACTAAGATCACTCGTCTCAAATTCAGATTTCATTTGATTTTTTTTTAGAAAAATGGAATTACATTCCTGCCTCTGTGTTCCCACTTACAGCATTTTAAACTTTACAAGAAATCAGCTTCATAGCTGAGGAATGAATGGAAGAAAGTACATTAATTAAGCCTGATAAAGCCTATTATTAAAATTCTATCCATGAGAAGCAACTATCTCAAGTGCAGCAATTTTCAGATTTCTGCTCGCCGTTCTAAATGACTCTTTAGCTCTATCATCACGCCGCGGTAGTGCTCAAAAGCGCATCCAGGATGTTCCCCCTAAAAATTACCTGCATAAAGGAAGATATCATCTGATGCTTGAGATTACTAATCATTTATGGATCTTCCCCTGTAACAAACTCACAATCAGATCATCGACATACACACCACTAAGGATTCTTATCTTGCGCCTTCTTATATACTACTTTCTCTTGTGCGCATCTTGTGAACCCGAGGTTGTTCAAGCTCATGTCAAGCCTCATGTTCCAACTCTCAGCGCTTGCTAGGGCTCTTCCTGCATGGATGGCGTCGTGCTCTCCGTGGCCTCATACTACATGAGCTCCCTTGGGTGCATTCTTACTGCGATATGCTAACAGTGAACAAATGGGCCATGAAACAGGATTATGCAACAGAATCTACAGCATGCCGCTGTGAAAAGAAAATATCGACGACTGATGGTCTGATCCAAATAAATTTTTATGCCAGCATCACATCGGTTACTTGCTTGGTTCATTGGCAAGGTTTGCAGTGGATACAGCTCCTCCTTGGACAAGTATTTGGGCAGATTTTCAGCATACCAATTTAATCTGAACGATCTTACAAAATTTTATGATGACTTTGCATAACTGGTCGATTATCAAACTAGCACTACACCCTTTTAGTGAAAGATTAATTGGCACGTTCTTGAAAAAAAAAACAAATCCACGACATCACATGCTGCATGTGCACGTGATTCTGGATCCCAAAACTATCCTTTCATTGTTTCAGATGAGCTTACTACCGCAAATATTCCTAAGTTTCGAATGTCTTATTTTAGGGCACACCAAGGTCTAAGTAAATACCACCGATATTTGCTAACAAATAAATGTTATTTTGGTTTCCATGGTAATTTGTACCTCCAAATATCAATATCTATTTCTACATCAAATATTGATGCTTGTAATAGATGGACCGCTAGCATTGCATCTATCCCCTAGATCCTTGCTGTTTTACTATGTGCACATGCCTCAAGACAAGTTTTTGATGAATAAAATAAAGACCTTATATACTGCAAACTCAATCATGCATCACAGTGTCCAGTCAATTAAAATGTTATATGTACCACTAGGGCAAACTGGAAAGCATCCTCGAAAACTTGCTGCACATAGCTGAGCACGCCATCAAAACATGTTCATTTATCTACTCAGAAGCAATAGAGATGGTACAAGTACTTTATTCAGGGTGTTCTAAGATGCACTGTTAATACTCTGCAGAACAAGCTGATAATCGGTTATATATTTCGTCTTATATTGAGGTTTCAGTCGTCAAACAAAAATTGTCACCCCATCTGAACAATGTTATATTACATTCATCCTGTTTTAAATTGTTATCATTAGGACAAGAAAAATGAACAAGATTTGTTGTCCTAATGACAAATTTGAGGATGCATGTAGGGAGCAAGGTTTCCCCTTCCCAGCTTGCTTCCCTCTCATCTCATGCGCGTTACATGCTTAGCTTTATCTTTACTTGTCTAGGCGGAGTGTGTGTTGATGGAGTGCAGTCATTCCGGCACAACTAGAGCTCGTGTGACTTATCCTCAAACAGCATAGTTGATCTAGGCCTCAGGCTCTGTATATTCCTGAAATTTGGTGCACAGAGACTGGAGAAATAATCTAAAGGCAGAGATGTCATCTGCTGCAGGGCTGACATACATATGTACTCCCTCCGTTCTTAAATTAATGTCATTGTTGATTTTTACAATCAATTTTGGCTATTCGTTTTATTCAAAAAATATTCTCGAATGTGTAAAATTTTAAGTTATGATTTAAATAACTCAAATAATAAATCAAATTATATCAAAATATATGAAATTTATCAAAATTTTTGAATAAGACGAATGATCAAAGTTGAATTTAAAAGTCAACAGCGACATCAATTAAAAGACGGAAGGAGTACGCTACTGAAGATTCTAGACTGATCCTTGCTTGGGAAGAGATCTGAACTGACCGGAGAGATATGCCTGTTGGAAAGTACTTTCATAATGCTATAACAGTTTTGTAAAGTTTTATGGATTGCATTTCCGACGTGCAGAACACCACTAGAGGGATCATTAAGATAACTAAAAACTTACATGCTAGAATTAGTATAAACACATAGTAACATTCAAAGCACTGAGTTATTACACACTGGAGGGAAACAAAATTATGCACCATTGTCCTGACAACACAAACCATTATTAAGAAAACTCACAGATATTACAGTTCAAAAGAAAAAAAACTAAGATACTACCTTTGATGCTAGAGCACAAAGGCAACATACAAACCAACAAACTCCCAGATTCCACAGCGGAACAGGGGAAAACAAGTAGCACAACACACAATACCTTTGATACTAAAGCACAAATGCAACATACAAGCCAACAAACTCCCAAATTCCACACTGGAACAACAGAAATAACAAGTACTAGAAACTTAATAAATAGCCCAGTGCATTATTAGTTCCATGAAAGATGCTTAAAATGGCTCCGTTGAATCTATGATGGATTTTATATCCCCAGCAACCATCTTTGCATCATTGCAAACACCAGAGAGTCCTCTCATCGCTAGCCCTACGCAGTATATGCCATTTTCACCCTTCCAATGATTGGGGAAATCACTCTTGGGCATGCCTTCTTCGTTCAGTAAACTCTCTCCATTCTGCATTGGGAGTAATCACATAAGCTTTGTGTCAGAAATAGCAACATCATCATCTGAAGAAACTGAATTCATTTGTAAATAATCAATAATCTAACAATTTTCAGTTTAGCAAAAAAAAGCAAAAAGTTCCTAGTTTTCACATGACTTATTTGTACCTGTTCAGGTGGATCACATTTTAGATGGTTTCAGTTATTTACCCCACTCAAAGTATTCAGAAAACAAAAATAAAATACTTCTAAATAATACTCCTATATCCTTAACAGTTTGGCAGTAATTGATGAATATAGGACATTCATGTGAATATACCTTAAGCCACAAGTTTGCAGTGCTCTTGTAGCCCGTAGCAAGCACAAGAGAATCAAAACAATCGCTCTTCCCATCCTCAAACTCTATAATATTTCCTCTTATGCAGTCTATTGGGCCTAGCACCTGCATTCAACAAAGTCTTTAGCAAATCTTATAAAGTTGGAAAATAGCATGCATCTACATTCATTGTAGTGTAACATGAGAATTATGTCACCTTGATAACATCTTTTTTTATCAGCTCAGTCGTCCCAACATCTATGACTGCAGATCGTCCAGTCTTTGCCTTGAGGAGGAGTGGCCCCATATTGGGTCTGACGATGCCATACTTTGAGAGATCGCCAAAACGAAGGTAAGCAAGAGCCACAAGAATGAAATCAGCAAATTTTATTGGAAAATTCCATTTTAACAGCTTCATTCCCAGGTGAATCAAACCTGTCGTCATAATATGAAGCTGCAGAAGTTCACAGTTCCAGGATTAAAATAATCTACACCTTAATATTGAATCTGGAGAAAAATTTAAAATAAATCAACCTATTTGGATATCATATAGCGCATACGTACCGGGCTTCGGATGACAATGGAGGTATCCACTCCATTGCTAGCAAGGTCATAAGCGATCTCCATGCCTGAGTTTCCACACCCAACGACGAGTACCCTTTGTCCTTCATAGTTTTTCCATGATTTGTAACCTGACGAATGGATGATCTCACCATGGAAATCATCTATTCCAGGGATTTTTGGAATGTTCCCCTCACTATTCTCACCTGTTGCTACAACCAAGAACCTAGCCATATACTCAGTCACCAGGCCACTCACTTGGTCTTTCGCGATGATGCTCCAACAGTTGTTCACTTCATCATACTCACTAGATTGAACTGAAGTCCTAAACTTAGGGCAGATGTTGAAGTGCTCGGTATAGGCATCGACATACCTCAGAAACTGTTCCTTTGGGACATATGTCGGGGTATCACTAGGATAGGGCATGTGGGGAAGCTCACAAAACTCCTTTGCAAGGTGGAGCTTGAGCCGATCGTATGTGCGTTTGCGCCAAAGAGACGCGCTGCAATCCTCCCGATCAACAATCACATAGGGGATGCTGGCCTGTGTAAGGCATGCTGCCATAGCAAGACCTGATGGACCTGCTCCGACAATGAAAACAGGCACCTTCTCCATTTGGAACTTTGTAGCTGCTGGAGAAGATCTAAAATCAAAGGGATGGTGTTCTTGTGTTGTTCTTGATATGCTGATGATTTTCTCCAGTGGGAGCTACCTGTATCTATATATAGAAGTATTTGGAGGGGTATGTACAATGTATCTTACTGTCAGTGTTTTCTAGTGGAGTTAATTAGTAACGTGAATCCTGTGTATACAGCTCATATTTGCTGTGCATATATGACATCATTAACGAACATGCATTGGAATCTTTTACCGAGATGCTTTCTGAGAGTGAGAAACTGGAAAAAAATTACCTTAAACTGGTTAGAATTTTTTCAATGTGTTTCTTTTATTAAGGATTATATATCTAATAAGAAGGGTCCCCAAAGCTCAAAAATTTAATCATCCACTACTTATTTATTTGGTAATCAATTAATTACTACCAAGGATACGTTACACTGAAATAATTAAGGAGTAGTTCTCCAAAATCCAAATAATATGTTGTACAACCAGTTGTTCTCATTAATGAATCTAATAAATGACTGCTACTATTCCTTTTTCTCCCTAAATACACATTCAGAAACCATTCTCAGATGTATTTTCAAAGCCATTTCATTTATTCTTTCTAATCATGCAAACTGGGGTTGGGTTTGACAAAAATAGTAAGATTATTATTATAATCATACTTATGTTTAAGGCAACCAAACAATAATAAAAATGCATGGGTTTTATAAAAACCTTAATGATTGAAGCAATGGAGTGTTCTAACTAATCAAATCATTACTTGATTTTTACATTATATCTTATGATTTTTACATCATCCTGAATTGTTTCTTAACCAGGGAGCAATTTATTTATTCTAATAAACATAGCTTCATGAAAATCACTTGTTTGGCACCAACCTTGTTACGACTCAAATAATTTGCGATATATTTTGTTGGCTATGTTTTCTTATAGGACCCTTTTTCATGGGCCTCTATACGAATAGGAACTTGGGGCAAACTATGCCATTGTGGATTACATTACGTTACGTCATCGCCCACAATTGTTTTCTTACATGGCCATTTTTATTGGCCTCTATTCAAATAGTTTCTTGGGCCAAATTATGGCCATTGTGGATTCCGTTACGTTACGTCATCGCCCGCACCTAACACTAGTTCCAACATGCCTCTTCAAGACCACCTCTATCGCTATCCGCACCATTGTCAGTTGTATCCTTACTAGCAATGTTAGTGATGAGTATTTCAATTTCTTGATTGCCTCTAGATCGATCATCGTTCTCCGCTTCTCATAGTATTACCACCACTATTTTTTTATTGGCCCTAGCAAGCACCGGAATTCATTAACTCGACATACATAGAGATCGACAACTACCGCCGATGAAGAGATCGGAAGTGTCGATCTGAAGGAGTTCAATCTTCATGCCCCTGTCCCGGTTTGCAATGTAAATAAAAATTCTTGTTCCTATATTAAGAATTATTAGTGGTATTCCTCAAAATAAACCTTCTCGCATTACTTTTTTTTTTAAAAAAAATTGTTCGCAATATCTTTCCTATTTCCCACTTGGTATGGTCTATTTTGAAGGAAAGGTACTCATTCGCATGTCTACAAATGCCATCCTGATTGCAAATTCTTTATTTATAACAGACTTGGCAGCAATTAATCTGCTTGGTGTACATTTTCATATGAATTTTCCATCTAATAATTAAGCTTCTCAAGTTTATTATGATTCATAAAAATGGGACTTCAAGAACATGCAGATTCTACGAAATTCTAATTTAGAAAACTTGGAGTTTAACAGTGTATATGGTTTTCCTTCATTTACCGCTCCAATTAATTCTCTTCCTCGCAGAACAACTTGATTTGCTGACGCAAATATTCTGCTCACTCGGTAAAAACTGCTGCTTTCGTCGAGCACGCATCCGAAAAGGGCCTTGGGAAAAGCAATCGGCGACGCCGGGCGGTTTGGATCCAGCGCCGAATCTCGCGTCTTGTCGAAGCTGAGGAAACTGCCTGCTGACCAACCGAGAACTGACTAACGCCTGCGCGGTGCCGTGTACGCGATCTACCACCTCGCTTGCCCTGCACTGCTGGTGCACCGTTCGGTCAGCGTAGTTAACTTTTTTTTTTTTGTGGCGACGGTCAGCGTAGTTAACTTGCAGTGCTTGCACAGACGTTTTTGGCAACATCTACAGCTTCACACGCCATGGCCAAACTGAACCGACGGTTTGGATCTTCTGATACTTTTGGGAAGGAACAGGCTGAAGCAATGGAAACTGCTCCGTGGATCTTCTGGAGACGCTGACCTAGGGGTAGTGGGCCGCGGGTAGAGCTGGCGGCCGCACAGGTGTCCGGTGAGTGAGTGAACGAAATCGGTTGAGCTCGAGTACAAGAAAAGCATCATCATCGATCTTCGTGGTCAGCACTCGCAAGGTTTTGCAAGACTGCTTTTGTTGCCGTGGGTGATGGACGATGTGCATGGCACGTCTGATGAGCGTGTATTGTTCTGCTTGGGTGCAGAAGAACGTGCATGGGCGTGTGGTGTGGATTGGGATCGCCTGATCATTACCACGTAATAAAGCATTAGTTTGTTTCCAGGTTTAAGCTCCATTGATGTGTTGTTGCATGACTTCCTCGAAAAAGTAGCTTTTAATATGACTTCCTAGAAAAAGTAGCTTTTAATTGTCACCTGTAGCTTTGTTTTCAAGTTCCGCAAAAGCGTTTTAGGAAACCAGGTCTCATCACGTTTAAGTTAACAACGCCCCCTCCTCGTTTCTTACACGCTCTTAACTTTTTCATTCTGACTTCATTCCCGTGCTGAACTTCTAAAGTTTCACAAAACGTTTTAGAAAAAAAGTATAGCTTTTTATCACATGCACATTTTGTTAGTTTGCGCCAGTTTTGGGAGGATTCGTAAAAAAAAAAAAGTAGCCTTTTGACTATCAACTGTAGCTTTGTTTGCAAGTTTCACTAAACGTTTTGGAAAAAAGCAGGTCTCATCACGTTTGAGTTGGTGTTTTTTGGAAGGCTTCCTACCAAAAAAACAAAGTACTAGCTTTTTTATCACATGTACCTTTGTTTGCAAGTTTCGCGAAGAGTTTAGGAAAGCAGGTCTCATCACTTTTGAGTTTGTGTATCGTGTTAACCCAGCTTGTTTGTTCTTTCCTGATCTGCAACGTCGACTGATCACGCCATATTAACACCGCCCCTCTTCGTTTCTTACACTACTATTTACCTTTTCTGACTTCGTTTCCGTGCCGAACACCTAAAACGACTTAATTCTTTTGGGACGGGGAGAGTATCTTTTTTTTTATGCTTGCTTACACGTATATCTTTCCCTTTATGTTACTAGAACGGGTCGATTCCTTTCCAGAAGCCTCTACATGAAGGAAACAGTCACGATTATGTCGACACAAAAAATGCCGGAATAAGGTGAGTAGCCGGTTGATTGCCTTTTATATACTGGAAGTGGAAAGAAACATTCAGTAGTTTGGCAGAAAAAGAAAAATATATGTTCTTGCAACAAGTGAGATGTCTATGAATCCAATACAACAAGTATATCCTCGTTGTTGGACTGGGTCTGTACAAGCGGCTGTTCGTGTATCTGAATGTGGTAATTAGGCAAATCATCCTTGCATTGATCGTAATCGGAGGTTACAATATATAGGCCTCCAGGGGGCTCTTTTCGTATTTCTTTTCGTATTCAACGGATTACGATACAGACTTGCCTAATAAGAAGCAGCGCTCGGTAGAATAAGGAGGAAGCCATCAGATACAGACTTGCCTAATAATGTGGGAACACTGGAACAGTACCATGCATGCGTGAACAGTGTCATGCAGATGATCAACTACCATATTAGTCTGACAGGAAAGCCCAGAAAACTTTGTTTGGACCAAGAATTATAATTAGTGGCACGTACCAAAAACTTTGGCGCGGCTTAAAATAGCCTTTTCTTTGATCACAAAACGCAGCCCTATGCCAACAGTCTTTCATGCATGGTGAACGCAACATAACTCGTGCATTGTTTTAAATTGTCTCAGTATGTGAAGAATACTAGTATCACTTCACATATTACGAGCCACGAGTGTTTGAGGCGGACACTTGTTAATTCTTTTTCTCGACCACTAAAATTGTTTACACTAAAATTGTTTATTCTAATAATAGGTTGCAAAATGAAATCCAAAGAAGCGAGCAGAATGAATGAAGCAGAGAAATTGAATATTATATTGTGTGCATGCATTGTTGGGGGGGGGGGGGTGAATTACGAGAATGATTTCCTTGATTTGTGTTGGAAATTGCATTTTTAGTAAATATTGTAATCCTATCATGTTGGAGGCTACTCTCGAGTCATTTTTTAAAAAAAAAATAGTAAGTCTACTAAATTATCCGCGGCTACATCGGATGACCACGCAACAGAACATTTTTTGGGAGACATATTTTCTCCATTTTATTTTTAGTTGTCAGTTCTAGCAAATCTCGCAGCCACACACGTCAACAACCATGGTATGCATGCAGTAAACTCAGCCGATCCAAGCCCCGGCACCTGAGGCATATTTTTCGTTGATGCAAAGGCTTCAGCTGCCTCACCCATTTTTCCTTGACATTTTGCTTTTTGCAGGCTGTTGTTTCCTCATGATATGTGGCGTTTTTTGGCACCACAATCCTCTCTAGCATGTCCTAAAGTGAATATGCAATAAAATCAAAGCTTTGTTATAAAGATTTTTTGTGACAAATTTGTATCCGTGAAAAATGGAGTGTCAAACTAGTTCCTTAATGATTAAATCATCACATTTTATCATTGATCATTTTTTATCAATATCACAATGACTTGCCTCGTAAAACCATTTGTAGTAGCCCAAGAAAAATCGTATCTAGGTCAACATGGAATCGTCCATGCTAGCATTGGTTGATTGATAAATTATCATTATCTAAATGGCGGGATCATCTAGTAATATTAAAGTATTTCTTTAAAAATGCGAACTCAAGTGGAGACCCTGGCTTATAGGGGAGCATGACCTAGCCTAGCTGGACAGGTTATTAGGGTTTAATCTTTTCCCACATTCAGAATGAAATGCGATGCAGAAAACATACAGCCTAATTAATCGATCATTACGACTTCCGTCTTGCTAGTAGGCAACACATTGGTGGGCAGCCAGGACGATGGCTCACCATCCTGAAGTTTATCCAGTCCTGATGATCACTGCTTCTTCCAGGTACCAAGCTTCAGTGTTTTACTGTTACGAGATGGAAATCCAGTTCCGTTAATCATATGTTACAGGCAGGTCACCTGTGGCGCACCCCATTTCTGAGATGCACTGTGATACACGTATCAGTCCCTGGATCAGTAGCTGATACGCACAACACAACAGAATGTATATCAAATGCATACTTCGAAAAGAAAAACTAACCTGAAACATGACTTTTAGTGGCAACACCGTGAGTATCTCTACGATCCTACACCAGTTGACCAACTAAAGGCAGAGTAGGCAGCGAAACACCAGGGCCCAAATCCACGAGCAGACTTGGGAAGCAGAACGAACCCAACACGTCACCTACGCGATCCTCACTGTCTAAAACCACAAATGCAAGCGGGTGAGTACATAAGGTACTCAGCAAGCTCCAACACTAAGCGAAGGCATAAAAATGGATGCACATTGGTTGTAACAAGGATGAGGCAACAAGGTCCATGTTGCCAAAAAGCCAGTTTTATGCAAAGTTCACTACAGAAGATTTTCAAAAGGGAGTGAAAGAATTTATTATCCATATTTTAATATGTTGGAACTGGGGGAGTATAAATCGTTCCCGCCAGTTCCTAAGTTTTAATTGGAAGGGCCTCCACTATCCCTTCCAGACACTTTCCAGAACACAGGTAGCTACACCCACTCACACATCAAGGAAGTATAAAAAATCTAATCGTAGGGCGTCCGAACAGTAGCATGTCAATACCGTGACAACGGCCTATCCGGAAGGATTTTTAACTCTGCAGAGGTGGTACACTGTACCCACAGGTTATGCTACTCCTGATCATTAGAGTTGCATGACGCTTATCCCACATCTACGCAGTTTTCCACAGATTCCACCCAAGGTACAAACAAGGGCCATCCCTCGGGGTTTCCCAGGCCGTCGATGACGCGTCAGTACATTCTCGGAGCCGGGTCGTGAATATCCACCGCATTCACGTCTTTTCCTGGTCCCCTCTAATCCCGAGTATTACCAAACCAGGGGCTATATCCGCGGGCTTACGCTCCCGTGACGCGGGCAATTACCGTCGAAGGCCAGGCAGCGAGTCATCTCACGCCCTTCTCCTGTTCCCTTGTGTCTTCACTACCGACCCTCCAGTGGTTCGATGTGGAAAGAATACGTAGAGGGTATAAGTCCTGCCTAAAATGTACAGGTTCTGTGGTTGCACGGAAATTACCAAGTCGAGGGCTAACGAATCGGTCCTTATATGGCAAGGGTGGCGGTCTCGTCCACGGCAGGTGGACCACAGCGAAGCCTACACACCTATCACCATCACCTCAAGTGAGCCCCACTCCACGGCCAGAAACATCCCCTCTTCACCTGGCACTAGTTGTTCTAATCTCGCCCTTTTTATTTGTGCTCACACCACCAAACTCTTTTAACTCATTTTGCAAATTAATGGTATATGGTGCGGCGGTGCGGAGCACCGAAAATGGAGTCCTAAGCAGATCTAGTAACAAGGTAATATCCGTTTCGTAACACTATCTATGAACGGAATCTCTATGGTTATCAAGGACACATCATCAATGGTTTTCAAAGAAGGTATTCATATCTATACAGCAAGTTACTGACATAAATATAAATACCTAAGAGCAAGTATGATTATGACTAACACAATGTTTCAAACCAAAATATCATGCATAGCAGAATAAATAGGCACTATAGGAGCATTAGCAAATTATAGGTTCCAATATGAGGTTAGAGCTTGCCTGCAAATTCCTTAATCTTCAAGCTTGAGGCTTCTTCTTCAAGATCTCAATCTTCAGTCTCCGGCTTCGCGCCCAATCTACGAGCTTCTCTTCATACGTAGACCTTCTGGTTCCTCTTGAGGCTTAGACTCTTCCTTACACTCAACGTTATCTACGCAAAGAAAAAGTCTAGTAAAACTACTACGAAAGAAACAAAACTCAAGAAGGAGCGATAAAATCCAAAGAACTTCAACTAAGAATCAGATAACACCGCGAAGAAAACTTAGGGCAAGTCATGTATGTTGCGGTGCCTATTGACTTAGAATGAGGTTCAGTGAAGGGTTAACATGCATTCTCGCTAGTACAAGCGGGAACACGGTGTGTAGCTTATGTCATTTTGTGCATACCTTAATTTAGAGCTATTAACTAAATAATCATATCATTTGTGCTAATAGGTGGCACGTGCACTAGTGTATGCCAATATATTGCACGGGCTTTCTAGTGAATATTTCTTGATTCTACTATATAGTTGAACTCCTACACTAAATAAATGGCATTAACTATGATGTGGTGATGGGCATATTGCTACTGTTAGTTATTTAGTTTATACCTATATGAGCGTACTACTTTAGGTGCTTAATGGTTAATTACCTAACTTATTTTATATAATATAATTAAATTACTAAAACTAACAAGTGGCACAAGCGCTAAAAGGTGCCCTTACATGGGTGACTGCATGGCAGGTTGCTTATGGGCTGCTAACTAAAGTGTTTACTTACTTCCTAGTATTTAGTTATTAGTGTTTAACTATTAATTCTATAATTATAATTTTAAGTTAGGTTATTTAGTGCTAACATGGGTGCGCATACTAATGTGTGCTAAATAATGGGGTTATGCTATGTTGTGGCGTATACACTAGCTTATTATGAATCTATGCTTAGGAACGCATCATAACTAAAGACTCGCACTAACAAAGTTAAAACCAAAGGAAGGAACAACGATTAAACTCAGCGAAGGACTTACTATTAAAACAAACCAGCAAGATCGGATGTTGGCTGAGGTTTGGATGATTCGATGTGGTGGAGCTCGAGACAACGGTTCCAACGGTGTCAAACTCACTGAAAACGGAGTTGTGGGGTGGCGGTGGTGAGACGAACAAGGTGTTCACGATGGAAAACAGGAAATCTCCCTCGTGGACACGCTACCCGGCATGTGTCCACAGCTGTCGGGTGTGTGTGTGCAGGTGTGAAACAGGGCACGAACTTCGTGGTGATGTTGTCAGCTGGTCTGTGACCGAAAACTGGCAAAGGCTGCATGGACACACGGCTCGGCCTGTGTCCACGGCCTCTAGACACCTACGTGTCCAGAATCGAGAAAAATCATGTGGACACGTGGTTCGGCCTGTGTCCAGGGCCCCTGGACACACGGGTGTCCAGAATCGGAGATTTCTCTATGGACACAGAGTTCTGTGACATGTTCGTGGACACGTGAACATGTGAGCTGTGACCGTGTCCGTGGACACGTGGACTGTGACGTGTCTGTGGACACGTGAAAGTGAAAGTTCGGAGTTTTGTGGGAGTTTAGGGATTCATGGACACATGAGAGTGAAAGTTCGGGGTTTTGTGGATGTTCGGGGATTCGTGGACACGTGAGAGTGAAAGTTTGGGGTTTTGTGAAAGTTCGGGGATTCGTGGACACGTGAGAGTGGAAGTTCGGGGTTTTGTGGAAGTTCGGGGATTCGTGGACACGTGAGAGTGAAAGTTCGG
>BCLF01000028.1:679132-710240 GCA_001602275.1 Zoysia japonica | reverse complement strand
TAATTCAACTGTCTACCTACATTTATTATAAATGTAACTGTATTTCAAACTGTTAGTTGTGAGCATTTAACAAATTATTGTGTGGTAGAGTAGATTGATAAACAAATAAAATAAAATGTTTCATTTAAAACTATAATCAAATTTTAAATTAAAAATATCATAATTTAAAAATAACAAACTAATTTCTAAAAAGAAATAGTAGCACTTCTGGAAATCCGATTTCGTTGTTAATATTTACAGTCTATGAACAAAACAATTTTAATTTAGAAAATAAAGTCACGGCCGGAGAAAATATTCAAATCAGTTTGTATGATGAAAATGTAAGTAATCATAGGAATATATTTAAATCTACTATAAAAATTTCTATTTTTTATTAACATTATACTTTTTATTATGGATATTGATTATTCTACCTATTTTATACTTTGTTATGCATTCACCATTAATGATGCCTGAGGATAGTATGAAAAATAACATGATACATAGCTTCATGATATATACTTATTTTATTTTAAAGTTATTATCAGTACTTAGTTAAATTTAACTAGTTATAATAATTTTAGATATAGAAAAGATTAATAATTTTCAAGCCTCAGAATCTGATTTAGACCCTAGTGCAGTGTATGGTGGTAAATCAACATGGCTTCCAAGTGGCGACCGAAGGAGGATATTTGTTTCATACTAACAATCTGTTACCTTATTTAGTTGAGTTGTTATACCCAATCACAATTTGAATAAGTGGAAAACGACTTTTAGCATGACCATGACCTTGGTTGGTCAGTTCTTCTATTCTACTGCAATCCAATATAGTAGGTATTGTAATGTTCGTTACAACCCGGTGGCAACCAAAAGATTGTGCTGCTTAGTAAAGACAGAAAACACAACATCAATGACAAACGTAAATGCCCCTTGTTTATCTTTTGGTTTTGCATTTGTTCTTGCATTTTATTAAACTACGTTACTACCAATAGAGAAATTATCTCTATGCATGTATTTAATTCATAAAAGGTTGATTTTGAATTAGTTTCAAACTTATGAATTATGTTCACAAGAGTAGGACTGGATAGAAGAGGAAGAGCGATAACAGATAGAGTACTCCCGCCTATACTTTTAATTCTCATTTTAGTATTCAAAATTTATTCTTAATTGTTAATTCATCTCTCTCTTTTCGATATTCATTTCCCTCTTTCCAATATATATCTCTACCTCTATTCTCTCCTTCTCATTTTTTGTATACCCAACATTTTTCACTTCTAATTCTATGCCTTAGAATGGCAGTTAAAATTGAATAGAGGAAGTATTGATTTTTTTTTTCAATTTCACTATATCAGCTGGTTCAAAGATGATAAAAGTTATAAAAAAAAACAATTACTACCTCTGTCCCAAAAATAACTTTGCATCTGGGTTTTATCTTGAATTATAACTTTACAAGTTTATTACCTAATACAAAAATCTTAGCAGCTCCTTCGTTCTATGGCAGCTGCAACTTCACCTGCAGGCTCATAAAATTCGACTTTTCTTCCCCCTCGCCCCCCCCCCCCCCCCCAACGCAGCCCATTATTTCGGCCCAAGTAAAGTCAACCCAGTTGTTGGCCCAGTTGAAGCCCATAGTTTCGTAACTGGGCCGTCCCAATCTGATCTGACCTCTGTCCTGACAAATCGACGAGTGGGTTGATTCCGACGCCGCGCGGGCCTTCCTCCACCCTCGCCCGCTCGCTCCCGGATCCCGGCCATGGCGAACCCAGGCGGTGCGCCGCCGCTCCACCCCCGGCCCCGCATCCGGCGGCTACTCCGGTCGCCGATCTCGCGCTGCGCGTGCCTCCTCCTGGCCTTCGCCGCGGTCTTGCTCCTCGCCTCCCTGCGCCAAATCGCGCGGGTCGAGCTCCCTCGTCCGGACACACCCCGCCAGGCGCGTTTCGTGATCCCGCCTCCCTTTCTCTCTACATCTGTCACTGCTGTTATTACAGTTTTGTAGATTGAGTCGGTGCGCCACTGGCTTTGGTTCTCAGGCGCAATGCGGCTGGGTCAGGGTAAATTTGTTCTTAGTTCTTGCGCTTCTCGTAAGTAGGCTCGTCTCATTTCTTGAAATCTCTGTGAGCGCTGGATATGAATCGCCAACATTTCGTGTTCGTTGTTTGTGGAACAGCACGGACAGCATTCTACGAACCTTATTTGGTCACCTGTGGTTTTCCTGGCGCTAGCACCGTTGTGGCTGACCAAGATGGTATCTTTTATCTAAAAGATAAGTTGGAATGCTATAACTAGATAGGATAGTTTGTTTCCAAAATTAGTACTGGGAATGGTACAGGTCTAGTTGTAGGCTTCAACAAAGGTGAAGCATTCTTTGCTTTTCCTGTGCCTTAAAATATGGCTGCCCCAAATGTTGTTGCTAAGATAAACCAAAATAGTTTTGCATGTTAAAGCGTCCCAAAAATGTAAGTTAGAGGCACGTTAGGGGTGCATTATCATAAAATGTGATTCTTGTATGACAGCATTCTAGTTCTACAAACCATTTTTTTGGACAGTTAAGCTAGGTGCATTGTGCACAACAGGAAATGCACTTTTATGATCACTTTTCATATGCTATTTGGCGTTTGGCTATCTGGAATTGAGGGTGGGAAAAGGAAATGGAAATGGGAAGAAAAGATCTCAACCATTCATTTCTCCATCTCATTACATCTCATCCGTCTATTTATTTCCCAAATCCAATCCCACCTGCTATTTCCCATCATCCAAACATCAACTTAATGTTTTATTCTCCAACATATGTGAAATACTTTCAGACTACTAGCTGGCACGTGTTTCTTTCGAGTATCGGACATCTAAGGTCACCTTGTGCTCTGGCCATTTCTGTCAAAAAAAAATATAGATTTATTCAAGGAGAGAGCAGTGATAGTAGTACTTTTTGAATCCGTTGATGACTAAACTGGAGGTATGATTTTTATTCAGGTGTCAAGTGATGAGCTATGGGCTTCCAATTGTTATGGTTACCATGCTTGCGTTACACCAACCTCCAGATATAAGGGTATTTTTCCAGATATCAACCTTTTCTGACTCCATTGTTATTTCTTCATTAATTTTATTCCATTGAAGTTCCTGTAAGCCATGTGCATGTTCCAAGATTTTCTTGATAGGATATTCTTTTAAAGCTCTAACACTGCCTCTTGCAGTATCAGTTCCCACACAGTCAGATCGCTATATGACTGTCAGAAGTAATGGAGGACTTAACCAAATGCGCACCGGAGTAAGTCCATCTCTCCATAACTTAACTTTTACCTTCATGTTTTATCGCATATATGCAAACATATTTTTGCATCTAAAACATATAGCTGTTTAAATGACTGTTATCATGTACTTCTGCTGGGGCCCTTCTTAGTAGGCCATGCTGTTATGTTGTTCATACAGGTAGCATCATGCTGAGCATCATTTATACATGAATTTTCAGAAATATTTTGATAATCTTCCTTCCCTGCAGATCTGTGATATGGTTGCAGTTGCCCGTATGGTGAATGCAACACTTGTTATCCCTCAGTTAGATAAGCGATCCTTCTGGCAAGATTCAAGGTGCTGATTGTTAATGTAGTTCACTCATCCTTGTGCCCTTTATCTGCTGTGTTTAACACTTTGCACTGCTGTGGACAGTACATTTAAAGACATCTTTGATGATGCTCATTTTATCAAAGCTCTAGAAGGGGATGTTTGCATTGTGAGTGACTTGCCTGAAAGCATGATATCTGCTCCAAAGGCTCGTAAGCACTTTACATCATGGGGTAGTGCAAGTTATTATGAGGAAGTGAAAGAACTCTGGAAGGATAACAAGGTACTTTCTTTTCCAAACATTATTATTAGGTCATAAGATCCAGTTGAGTTAGGGGCCGAATGGATAGGTTCATGCAACTTAGTAACTTGTCTTGTGATATTTTGAGGGTCGAGGATGGGAGGAAGAGGGGAAAAAAGTCTATATATGGAGGGAGGAAGCAGAGTGATGTAGTATGATGAGGTAGCAGCAGGATGGAACCCAGGCATAGCTGCTGCCTAAAGGACTGCCCAAGGGTAAGGGTGCTTTGTACTTGGATAGTGGATACACTGTTGTGTGTCTTCCCTCTTGAGCAGTTTTCCCGTAAAAGTCACTGGTTCATGTAAGATGTAACCATATGAGCAAGAATGCAAGATTTTCCTGGAAACCTTAAGCTGCTACCACTCCCTCATCTGCATCCTCACATGCCCTGGCCTCTGACATCATTGCCCCATTGCACTTCCTCTCATCTCACGTCTCTTGACCTACGTTGCAACAAGTTGCTTAACCATCTATTGCAACTACTATTAGTGGTCGGTTTGACAATTAGTTATTCAGTAGCCTAACCTGCTCTGCTAGTTAAGTTGGTGGCTCTGGTCTTCTAGTACCAGCTTTTAGGACACTTGATATCAACGACTCCTATCTCTAATATTTTACATTTCAAAAAGCAAGTTGCAGCCATTATCCACTAGTTCTACCTGAATCTGAGTTTAAACTCATTTATATGGTCTCACCTTATAATTTACAGGTAGTTCACATCCCGAAATGTGACTCACGACTTGCTAACAATGGTCTTCTAGTTGATATCCAGAGATTGAGGTGCCGCTGCCTTTATAATGCATTGCGTTTTTCGGATATAATTGAAGACCTTGGAAAGGCATGAACCATTCTTAATAACTGTACATTCTTCCACTCAGTACCTGCATTGTAATTTGCAATTTGCAATCAGATTTATGGCATTCTTTAAACTAGGTTCTGAGCCAACGTAACTTACACAACAGAAGCTAGTGGAGCGCCTAAGATCGCGTGGAAAATATATTGCTCTTCATCTACGATATGAAAAAGATATGCTAGCATTTACGGGATGCACTTATGGTCTGAGTGATTCAGAAGCAAACGAGTTGAAAATCATGCGGTATGACAATCAAGACACATTCATACAATTCTATTCTACAGCCTGGTTGTATTAATTTTCTTTTCCTCTAAAATAGGGATGGAATAAAGCACTGGAAACTGAAGGACATAAACTCAACACAACAGAGATCTGAAGGCAATTGTCCACTGACACCAAATGAGGTGGGAATTTTTCTGCGAGCAATGGGATATCCTGAGTCCACATGGATCTATCTTGCAGCAGGAGAAATTTATGGGGGTTCTAAGTACATATCAAAACTAAGGTCATACTTCCCTCATTTGGTTAGCAAGGTTGTTATCTAATTACCTGTTTTGTTGATTTACAGACAGCTTCCAAGGTATACTGTTAAATTTCATGTTCTTCTGCAGGAGTTGTTAGCGACAAAAGAAGAGCTTGAGAAGTTCAGTAATCATCCTTCTCAAGCTGCTGCCCTTGATTATATAATATCAGTTGAAAGTGATGTATTTGTCCCATCACACTCGGGCAATATGGCAAAAGCTGTAGAAGGCCATCGTCGATTTCTCGGGCATCGCAAAACTATCACTCCGGATAGGTAAATATTAGAAATTTCTCCTGAACGTGTTTTTCTTTATCGAACCAAACTATTTTCCAGGTTTATGAACTTATCATATTACTTGCATTTGACTTTATTTGCACTATAAATATTGTCCTTCTAAAACAAGGCTCACACATCCAAGGTAGCACTAGCACTGTTCCTGAAAAATATTCCTACCTGATGCACATATTTTTTTTTTCCTTCACATCTGCATATGTGGATGGAGTTAGAGGTCCATTAGTAGTACTCTATCCTTTTGCTTGCATTTTTACTGATGTTGAGTGTCAAGTTCATATTCAGTTCATTTTCAACAATTGAACTAATTTTGTGTTCTATTTAATCTGCAGGAGAGGATTGGTGAAACTCTTTGATTTACTGGAAAAAGGGGAACTGATGGAAGGTCCAAAGCTTTCCTCACTTGTTACTGAGATGCATAAATACCGGTGATTTTTCTTATATTTTCCAATAAATATATATAGGGTACTTCTGTTCCATCATTCACAGATGTTCCTAAGAAAGCTTTACTCTGTTTTCAGACAAGGGACTCCTAGGGAGAGATATAGCTCCTCACCTGGGAGCAAGGGCAAGGCACGTCTTAGGACTGAGGAATCATTTTATGAAAATCCACTTCCTGAGTGCATTTGTCCGACTGGAAAGCATTGAGGTGATACCAATTTTGTAGGTATATACCACTATAATATTTGTGCTAACTTTATTTGCATGTCAAATAAGCTTTTGGATTTGGATGAAGTGGTGCCCTTTCTTATTTGCAGCTATGTACATCACCTGGAGTTGAACTGGAACTGCTCCAAGTCATCTCTTTGGCCATTAGTTATCTAATGATGCTTTGGAACTACACTGATACTACGTGTCAGCTCAATAGAGACTTTCTTACCTCAAGAACTAAGATCTGGTGACCCTATGGGCCCAGACACAGGTAGAGCCATTGTAAGAAGCAACTGTACATGAAAACTTTTAGGCCCTGTTTGGGTGTTGTTGTTTTTAAAAATCATAGTATTGAGAAACTATGCTTTTAAAAACTGAAGTCAGTAAATACCATATTATTTAGAAACTGAAGTATTTTGTAGTTTTGAGATAAACCTTGATACGATTGGGTACTTAAGTATTTTTTGCAATTTTTTTTCAAACTAGTTGTTGGAATATTGTATAGGCAGAACTTGGATATGCAAAAAAAATATTTGATGTGGCTTACTTAGCTCATCTTAAAATAACACCCCAATGTAACAATGGCCTGTTCAAAGGTCTTGATTAAACATGAGAAAGGCAGCACTAGCAATTAACGAGTAGCACAGCCGCAGGGTGTGGAGTTGATGCTATGGCTGGTCCCCGGGACTTTTCCACCGGATGTGTCTGCAACGGAGCGGAGCAGAGGCTCGTCAGGTTCTTCACTAACAGAAGCCCGTCATTAGCTCGGTTTTGAAAAAAGAACTCCATTGTAGAGTTTCCAAAACTCCAAAAAACTGAAGTTTTGAAGATATTGTAGTTTATAAAACCATAAAATTAGCTGCACCCAAACACCTACTTATTTAGAAAAACTATGGTATTTGTTAAAACTGAAGTATTCTTTCAAAACAACAAAAATACTTTGTATCCAAACAGGGCCTTAGTGCATGTGACATGTGCCTTTGAGACAATTTGTTGCCTTCAGGGCACTAACTAAATTTTGGTAACTACAGTATGGCTCTCAGATAGTTTACACATACTATTGAACTGCCTAAGCTTGTAAGTTTTTTTTTTTTTGGTGGTCATCAGAACTGATGCTTACTAGCCTCTCTACTTAAGATCCTTATACTCTCACAAACAAGCACAATAAAAGGATTATAATCCTACACGCCATGGAACGATTCTGCTATTGGCTACAGATCCTTGTAATGCCTCTTCCATTGCAAAGCCCTGCACATAGTGGCGGAGACAGGTTTTGATGGTTGGGTATTTCCAAGTTAAAAAATTATTGCATTAGAAATGTGTAAACTTCAGCACAACATACTAATTGTTGAAATGAGAATTTTAAATAACTAAAAATTTACAAATTTTGATCCATTCTTAATATTTTATGATATTTAATATATTGAATTGACTATATTATTAAACTATGATATGAATATACACATATATACTCATTTTCTCTCCACATGAACCGGGTATTCATGTGAATACCTAGGCATCATGGGAGCTCCGCCCATGCCTGCACAAATTCACACTTGTTCAGGACTTGAATATCCCAGCTTTGTTATATAAGTACAGCTTATTTCCTGCAGCGGTAGCTGTAATAGTGTATGAATCATATATGGGGTGGTTCCAGCTCAACCTGGTAGCAAGTTCTTCCTGAACCGCGTCGTCGCGATTTGTGGAGCCCCGGCGGCGGCACTAGCGATGTCCGGACGCCGAGGACGTCGTCACTGCCGTTGTCGAGGAGGCTGATGGCAACGACCCCACTATCCTGCCCGCGCTGCTCCGCTCCAGTTCCATGGCTGCTGCCTCAGGGTAAGAACGCCAACGACAACACTTTTGTCATTCATGGCTTAGCTGGAGTTAGTTCTTGTCCTTCTAATGTTCCTGTTTCTGGTCTCCGGCGATCGCCAGTGGTGGAGCCAGAGTTGGTTTCCAGGTATACGTATAGGTTCATCCATCAACTGGTGAGTAGGGACCAGGGTTCACAAAACCGCTTGAAAACCGCGGTTTTCGATCAAACCGCTGCGGCTCGGTTTTTACGGTTGACCGTTTTTCGTTTTAAAAATTTTAAAAAATTTGAAAATTTGAAAATTCGAAAACTGCTCAAACCGAGTGGTTTACCGCAAAAACCGTTGAAAAACCGCTCAAACTAATTTGATTTCAAATTTAAAAACGGTAAACCGTAAAAACCGTTCGGTTTTCTCTCAAAATTTTGATTTTTGAATTTGTTCGGTTTTTTAATGGTTTTCGCGGTTTTTGCGGTTTTGTTAAACCGCTCGTGGCTCATACGGTTTTTAAAACCCTGGTGGGGACACACGAATTGCATTGTTTTTGCAATCACCATTGACAACTTTTTCTCCTTTTTTCTTTTGAAAAATTAAAAACCTGGAGATGAGGAAATCTCAGTACTACTACTACAAAAGAAAAACATTTCTACACGGGGACTTAAAAAGCTGTTTTTATAGGCGATTTTACATCCGCAATTTGCATTAGAATTCTCTTGAATGGGTCAAATTCCAACATGGCCATACGCCTGGGCTCAAGTGCCACCTCCATGTCGCACCCCATTTCTGGAGCACTTAGTGCTTATCGTACCAATTCTTGAATCAGTCGTTGGTACACACGCTGTCAAAATGTTCATTACACATAGAAGAAAATTATTTTAAAATAGATACTTACAATCAAGAAGACTAGATTACAATCCACAAGAGGAGAACCAAGCTTCCTCAAACACAAGCAAGGCATAATATCTCCACGAGAAACTCAGCAAACAACTCTACAGGCAACTTGAGCGCAGGACAAAACACTGAAATGTCACCAAAGACTCCACAGCTTCTCCGTCTTCATCTGAATGTTGAAGCAGCAAAATTGAGTACGGAAAGTACTCAGCAAGCCCTAACACTACTCAAAGGCATATACATGGATAGAGGCTAATCAAGGAATAACAGCTTTCTTAGTTTCTTTGCAAAAAGCTAGTTTTATGCAGAGTTGTCTACAGAAGTTTTACAATTAGAGGAAAACCAATGTATATCTATCTGTAATATTTTAATTGATTGGACCTGGGAGAGAATTACTTCGATCTCGTCAGTTTTCACAATTTTAAAGAGGCCTTCCCACACAAGGTCATAACAGCCCTAACACAAAGCCATCACTTCTCCAAAACACTCACACATTGAAAAACCAAGTAATACTAATCATTGTGAGCCCAAGCAAACAGTGTGTCATAACCAGTGACAACAGACTTTTCGGAAAGGTTTTAACTCTGCAGAGATGTATGCTTTTTCCACAGGCCATGCGCTCTTGCGTGGGGGAGTGTCATAACGCTCGTCGCACCTTCTCTGAGTACCACCATAGAGACGCCTTCGAAATCTCCTAGGGGATATATCATCAGTGGAACTGAAGCACTGAGACACGATATATACATTTCTGGAGTCAGATCGTGAATCATATTCTCACGTCCTTTTTTCTAGAGCTACTAAGATTATGCTCTGGGGCTATATTTGCAGTGAAGCAAATTCACTGAGGACACAGGAGATGCATCGAACCGGGACGTGAATCATACTCTCACGACCTTCTCCTGGTATTTCGTGTCCTACGACCACCTAGGGGCTCGATTTGACAACACCAAGAAGTAGGACAAGTCCCGCCCATGTCGGGTTTTGTGGCTGTACGAAAATCACTAAGTTAAGGTCCAACGAACCGGTTCTTATGCGGCAAAGCGAGCGCTACGTTCACAAAAGAGAACTTTACTGGAGCACATAGCTCATCACTGGTGCACTTAGCTTATTATCACATAGACAAGCCTCACCCACAACCAATGAAATCACCATCATCTAATCTAACACATGTTGTACTAACACCCATCCTCAGTTTACTTTACACACACCAAAGCCACAATTAACACATTTATAAAAAGATGTAAGTGTATATATGTATAAGAGAGTGTGGTGATGCGGAGCATCACGAAATAAAGGGGTTTCCTAAGCCTTTTACTAGCAAGGAATAAAAGCCAATGTTAATTACTTAATGATGGTGTCCTATGGATAACAAAGACAAGTATTCAAGCAAGGCATGAAAGGAATTAAAGTAATTAATTACCTTAATGGAAATAAGCACTCATAAAGTTCACAATTAGGATATATAGTTGCATGCAAAACATGGGATAAACATGATCAAAGGGTTAGAGCTTGCCTGCAAATCCTTAATCTTCAAGGTTCAAAACTTGAGGCGTTGACTTGACATCCAGGTCTTCAGTTTTCTCCTCGCACGACGAGTCTTCTGGGTCTTCTCCAAACTCAACGTTTGCTACAAATTAAAATACGTAACTATTTTCTAATATGCACACATTTATTAATAACTAGTGATTTATTATCATTATTATTGTTATCCTTATTATTATTACTACTACTATTAGTACTATTACTATTATCCTTTAAGCTATTAGAATTAACAAGTGAAGAGTGTATTATTGCATGCGTATGACTATCGGCAATACTAACATATATGCACAAGTGTGATTTGCATATGGTTAGTTGCCGATAGATGAGATGCATAATGTGTTTATTAGGTTATTACCTACATTCTTAATACGTAGTTATAGGATGCAAGTAATTAGCAATAAAAGACTCGTATAAATTCGGATAAAAACCAATAAAAGAATAAGCAATTAACTCATTAAACTCCAATAAAATCATTTATTAAGAAAACTATAATAATAAAAAGGTTAGCCGAGGTTTGAAGGGTTTGATGAGGTGGAGTTCGAGATTACGATGCCAACTGTGAAAGAATGGATGGAATCAGAGTTAGGATGGATAAACAACGATAAAAAAGAAGGTGTGCGGACCTATTTGTAAATATTAAAGAAGTTACAGGGAGCTATCTATGAATATTAGAAAGGTCAAGGGTTTAGATGCAAAAGGGTATTTTCTGGAATTCAAAGAATTATTCTTGTGTTGGAAAAGGTCTAGTAATATAATTTTGGGTGTAGCTTGGGTGGCTGTAGCATTTTAGGTTGTGTGGCTGATAGGTGTAGCCGGTCGGTTCTTTTTATTTTATTCATATAAATAGGGCTTGTTTTATCAGGACCACTGGATTTGAAATGGAGGGCTGAGTTTTATTGGGTGACGTTGACACATATCAGCCCTCGGATTAGGTGTGGATGATCAAGATTTAAAATAATGAAAGAGGGGGGTTGGGTTTTAATCTTAGCCGTCGATGGCAAATCAGGCGGCTAGGGCGCTCCGGTGGGCTTAGGGGGCGGCCGAACAGAGGAAAGGCGGCGGCGCCACCCAGGCCGCTCGCCAGAGAAGGGAGCTCGGCCTCCGGAGAGCCAAGCTGGACGAGAAGAGGCTTGGGAGAGAGAGAGGAGAAGATGGCGAATTCACCTATGGGGTTATCGTCGTCCAGGGGCAATCGAGGAGGGCTGGCGGCGGAGTCCGGCGGCGACACACGGTGGCGCTCGCGAGGGTGAGGCAGAGGGCTCGCCGGAGGAAAACGGAGAGGCCGGGGAGCACCATGGAAGCTCGGTGGAGCTGTTGGTGGCCTCAGCGGAGTGAAGCAGTCGGCGGAGCGGGCTGGCGACGTGGTGCCTTGGCGGCGTGCTGCGGCGCACGGTCGGGGGCGCCAGCGTCACAAAAATGTTACCCAGCGAAGTGGGGGAAGGAAAGAGGGCAGCGAGGCGCGGCCGCATTTGAGCTCAACGAGGCTTTTTATAGGCGGAGCAGGGGGTGTCGGGTGGAGCGGCCGGAGACGTGGCGATGGGACTCGCCCCGATTTTTTCGGTGACGTGACGAGATGGTTTCGGACGGCGGCTTCGGGTCGTGGCGGCAATGATGGCGGGCAGGGTGCGAGGTCTTCCGGCGTGATGATGGTTGGCGACGCGGAGGGCGCGGTGGCGCACTGCCATTCTACGCGGGTTCCCGGGGAGGCGACGGCCGTGGCAGCGCGCAAGCCGGGAAGAGACGAGGGCGGCGCGGAACAGTCGGGAATAGACAGGCGGGCAGCTGCGTGAAGCCGAGATGGGACGGCGTGGTGGCCGATGCGATGGGACGACGAGGGCGCGCGCGCACAGGCGCTGTCTGGCCGTTTGGGGAAGAAACCGCTACAATGGCAGAAGGCTGGGCTGGGCCCGCGTGGAAGGGAAAGGAGGGAAAGTGGGCCGGTGTGCAGTTGGGCCTGCGCGAGGAGAAGGGAGGAGCTACTGGGCCGCCAGGGAAGAAAAGAAGGGAGAGGCGTGCGCGGGCTGGGCCGAAGAAGGAAAAGAGAGGGAGGAAAGGAGGGGCTCGGCCCGTTAGAGGTTTTTGATATTTAGGAAATTCTGAATTTTGCTTTTAAAACTAGAGATTCGAAAAGATTCAAATTCAATTCAAAAAAATTCAATTGAGAAGGATTCAATATTCAATTTAACTTAAATCTAAATTCAAATAATATTAAATAAGATTGAACAAAATAAACAATTAAATAAATCAAAAAGAAAATGAAAAAGGAAAATTCAAATGAAGGGGAAAAGAAACGGAGCAATCACTTGGCAAATTTCTATTTTATAACTTTTGAAAGTCCCAATTCTAATTATTCTATGATTAATTAAAAAGTTTTGATATTTTGCAAGAATAGAAAAATAAAATTTATGCGCAAAATTTTCCAGGAGTGATTTTTGTTTCCGATTTAAATTTACGGGTGTCACACTCCACTTGCTTGATACCAAAAGCACCACCTTGTAACTAAACGCCATGTAGAGGCAGTCACTTGTATCTCACATCCTCCAGCTATCCATCAGAAGTAGGCGCATTGTCAAGCGGCCAACTTCATCGGGCGGGCGAGACTGTGGAGGGGGTTGCCGACAGGGTGGTTTGGTCCCTGGTTTTTTTTAGGGTTAGGTTTTCTGTCCTCTAGCGATGGCGTCGGCGTGGATGAGGAATAAGTCCTTCCGAGCTCTTCCTCGCTTCGTTGATGCTTCACTCCAGCGTCGGCGGCGAGCTCGTGGAGGGGGTGCTCCCAGCGTGGAGCTCCTTTCTAGGAGTCGACCTTCGACTTCTCATCGGTCCGATAGGGAGGTGAGTTCGTCGGCCTTTTGCTTTGTGGGTACCGAGGCAGCTGTGGGTTATGCGGCAGCTCGGAGAGGCGGCCGGGCTTGAGGTTCCCACGGCGACACTCATAGTCGTTGGCGAGTCTGGTTCCGTAGTCGTTGGAGCTTGGGATGCGGTCCTAGTCGATGTGCGTTCAGCATTGGATTCGTCTCGTTCATGGGGACGAGTGTCTTCTTTGGCTCTCTTCAAAGCCTTTTTGGCGATGGAGCTCCTTCGGTTCTCAGGACGGTGGACAAGTTTGATGGCTCTCCGCGGCCACAGGAATTTGGTTGTTTTTCTTACTGTGTAGGGTTTGGCTGTCCTTTGTATCGTCTCTAATCGTATCTGTATTTGTATGGTACTTTGTATTATTTCCTTTGCTATGAATGCAGATATGGTTCGATAAAAAAAAAAGCGGGTGTGTTGGGATAAATAAGTTTTGTAGTAACATCAACAACATGCAATAGTAAATCCTTCATCGGTACATGAAATACTTTCTGGCACTACATTAAGGCCACTTGCTTGTATATCTGCTGAAAATAAAGAAGCACGTTAACATATCAAATAAATAAAGGGCATATTGGGAACAAATTGCTTGCTGCGAATGGAATCAAACGCAGGAGAAAGCAGTATTTCCTTGACGGTAGGAATGAGCTTGTGGTTAGGATAAGGGATGAGAAAATGTAATGCAGAATCAAATGTGTATTTTCCATTTGTAAATTTGATTTCACTTTAACTATTAGATGAATAATTTGTTTGCCACACGAGTGCCAGGATATTACTCTCTCCTCCGGTTACGAAACTAGAATTCCTGGTACAATAAGCTGTTTTCAGTGTGACAATGATCTAGATGAAGAGCCACCAATGTCACATAACACTATGATAACAATTGCCTTCCATTCGTTTCCTCGTGTCCTTGCTGAATTCAATGCCATGTTTCTCTCTGAACATGAACTGAAACAGTACCAGTTCACGTGAAGTGATTAAGAAACATATCTGTCCCTGTGTGTTTGAAGTCACCATGCATGCCTCCAAACGAGCACAAATCAGATACCCCCAACACATGCAGCTGATAATCAATGCACACTTCCATCAACTCTGATTCTGCGACTGGTCTCAAATGAGTAAAGTAAATTATTTTAGCTCAGAACCGTACGTGATACATGGGGATGTTAATTATGCTTAAACCTGTAAGTGGTTTGGCTTGGAACCGGTTTTACTGGTCTGGTTTTCATTTGGTTTAGAATTGAATCGGTGCAAATGGGTCAAAGTGAGTTACGGTTTAGTTTGGATTGGATTCGTTAGAAAAATAGTTGATTCAGTTTGGATTCAGTCTAGTTTCAGAATGGGTTAGACCCGGTTCTTAAACCGTGGGTGGCACCCAGATCCTAGCCCCTCGATCTATCGGTGCTCTTGCTCGCCGCAGCCTCATGCTCCACCTATGTCTTCCTGCTCTCACTCACCGCGGCCACGCTGCATCCCGGCAAAGCCGTCGCCATTTACTTTCAGGATGCTGAAAATTGCCCTTTCGCCGCGCTTGGCCCCACGCACTCCCCGACCAGCTTCCCGCTCACGGAGGCCGGTGACGAACCAGAGCCCCATGAAGTTAGGCATCGCCGTAGAGGACGTGGCTGCGCTACCGCCGCCGCCAGTCGAGCAACGGGCCGAGCACAGCGGCAACCGAAAAGATGGCTGATCAAGCAAGCCGCATGAAGACGTCGAGTAAGACAAGCACGCGACATGCACTCATGGCATGGCGGGCACGCCCCAGAGCTCAGCCATGCGCGCATGGCTGCAGTAGCATGCGGCAACCGTGATGGTGAGCATCCCTCACATGGCGAGTTGTGTTCGATCCTCACGCCGCAACATGGCGGGTAGCTTTTCACACCAGCATGAAGACTGTACATGTGCGCGAGTAGGAGGAAGGCGAAGAAAATTGCGTGCGTCCGCCATTGCCTATGGCCACGCCCAGGCCACCTATTTTGCTTGCCCTTCTATTGTGTCCGTGAAAGCAGAGCTTCACCTAGCCCAAGGTCCAGTTCAGAGAAATAAGAGAACAGTGGAACTGCTCGTCCCTTTCACCTTTGTAATAATGCTCGATGGAAAGCAACTTGTTCTGAGTTTTGGGTTTGGAATAGGTTGAAACCGTAGTTCTGAAACAGTTAGAAACTGTTTGTCAATTTGGGTTGGGTTGAAGTTAATGACGGTTTGGTTTGGAATTTCGGAATGAGAGTGATGGTCTGGGGTGGTGTGGATGATACTAGTTGATTTGATAAAACAATTTGGTTCGGTTCCCAAACCATTAGCAGGTTTAATTATGCTGCGTATTTGTTCTTACTTGCAAGACTAACAATCTTAATCTTTGTTGGATAACTACTCCCTTAGATTTTAAATTGTTGACGTCCAGTGCAGATTTACACAAGCTGGCATCAACAATTTAAAAACCAGATGGAGTACTACTAGTCGGTAAAGCGTATAATTATTAGTCACACTAGTTGCAGTAAACACAAATGATGTCACACTAGTTGAAGTAAACACAAATCATGTGTTAGACCTCAGGTTGTTTGCATTCTGTGGTCCCCTATCTGCTCACATCATATTATGTGAAATGTGCGTATCTTTATTTCACAACCAAACACGTACTCTCTTCATTCTTAAATTGTTATCATCATTGACTTTTAACTTCAACTTTGATTATTCGTCTTATTAAAAAAAGTTTGATGAATATAATATAGTTTGTTATTATTTATGTTACCACTAAACTTGTTTGAATCACAACTTATAAGTTTACACATTTGAATTAATTTTTAAATAAGATGGACGGTGAAAGTTGATATGAAAAATCAATGGTGACAATGATATAGGAACGGAGGGAGTAATGATACACGAGGATATTTTCTATGTCACGTAGGGGTATGTCGTTCTTTCTTGCAAGGATAACCTTATTGAATCGTTGTTGCGTGACTAATTCAAAATTGTCATATGTAGGAGGTAAGACGATTTTGGCTGGCCTAACTGTGAAAAATTTGATTAACATGATACGCATAAAATTAGTAACAGATGGCCAACAC
Organism: Zoysia japonica; assembly: GCA_001602275.1. Classification (NCBI taxonomy): domain Eukaryota; kingdom Viridiplantae; phylum Streptophyta; class Magnoliopsida; order Poales; family Poaceae; genus Zoysia; species Zoysia japonica. The sequence goes on along the minus strand of BCLF01000028.1, from coordinate 693,925 downwards.
ACATGAAATTAGGTGCAGATGGCACAGTACAAGCGTTTTATAAGGACATATGATTTGTCAACTCAATGATAAGTCGTTTCTTCCAGCCTTGAATGGGACGGGTAACTTAAGCTCTTTATCTACTTCTATGTCAGCAAGTACAAATTAGATCGATGCTCCATCCGTTACAAAATTATTGTTGCCGGTTAGTTCAAATTTGAACTAATCAATGAAGAAATATTGAAAATGATGGCCAGTATATATATATAGTATATTAAGCACATGTTCAGGTTAGGTGCAGGATCTAATATATTTTCTGAAGTTGACGTAAATGATATGTTAAGGTCTCTGGTTGTTTGTTTGCTCTAGCCCCTATCTGAATGCATTGATCCATGGTAGCTTCGTATTTGTATCTGGTACAGAGCTTATTTAAACAAATCCCTGATGAACACGAGTACCGCGTACATACGTGGAATTTGAATCCCCGTGGGTTTCCATTGACAACGAAAACGAATCGGCAGTAATTTCTTGAATTTTCGAAATGCATTGACAGACCTGAGCTTGTGCAGGTCAGGAGATATATGTAGACACTGACATGTATAATGTAACTGAAACCTTGGACGATGGACCCCTACTTCGACGATCGATCGGCACTCTCGTCACCTCCAATTCGCTAGTTTCAGTCTTGCAAGCTTCACGTGCGTCAGGAATTCTTTTTTTTTTCTTTGTGGAATAAACGTGCTTCAGGACTTCAATGATTAGTCAGAAGAGTCGGCTCGAAATGGACACATAAAATGGATTTTCTCAGATTTTAGAAGTTGCTCCCACAAACGATGAAAGGTACAGTACTTAATTACACCAGTAAATATTTACGCAGCGAAATGAAGTGTAACAGCAAATAAAAGAAATGCTATCCAGAACCTGAACCTTATCGAACTCTACCAGAAACTCTTGCTTATTATGAATGATCAAACTAAGATAATATAAAAACACATTTTTCTGGAAAATACTTCTTGGCCATTTTCATTAAAAGAAGTCTGGGGGTAAGCGTCTCACACAGATAACTGAGAAACTATGCATCACTTGAAGCAAAACTGCTGACATATTACTGAGATGTTTATGGGTCCTTATCACGCAACAGTGCTAAAAAGCAAACATCTTTTATGCTCAGTGACTTACTTGACACCTCTCTTCCGACTCCAAAATTAGCTAGCATGGATATGGTGGGATAGGCAATTTCGCAATCTACAACCTTATATATATATCAAAAATTAATATGTGTATTTTCCTGCACAAAAGTTCTTTCTGATATACATTGAAATACTATACTTCAACTTTGGAAGCTATAATGCTTAAGCCTGTACTTCTAAATACTTTTCTGACATTATATCTAATAAAAATTTGCTAGTTAATTTCACTATATGATTACAGAAAAATAGGGAATGCTAAAATTCTCTGATAATCTGTTATGTTATTGCTATATCATCCAAAATACACTAAATCCGAAAAAGAATCATGTCGGCGTCAATTCCTTTTGGGACACTGACAACCTGCCGACTGGTATCTGGTAAGGAGAGTGCAATTATCTTGGCGCTCTCAACATATCTCTCAAACTTGATATGGTTATTTTCAGCGTTCCTTTTCAGCTTATCTGCAACTTTTGACTGGCTCACTTCATTCAGGTGAAAAACATCTGTGGCAATAGCCAGCTCCTGCTTCATGAAATGGTACTCGATCGCTTGTTTCCTGGACGTCCAGTCACCAGTTTTCCAATCGAACTGGTAGAGAGGGAGGAAACGGTGACCATATTCTGCGACGAACTCAACGGCGGCGAGGATGAATTTGAACTCCTCCTTCGACAGATAGTAGGCAAAGCTCAACCTAGTCCATCCTGGTTTCAGTCCATTATACCCCTGTGAGAATTATTACAATAAACAATAACATAAGTACAATATATATCAATCACCAGATAAATAGTTGCACTGATCGATCCAGTCTACACTCAGATAATACTATATATTTACCTCTAAAATAGCAGACCGGATGCGAAGGGAGAGTTCGTTTTCAACGTTGAGCAATATGTGACCATAGGGACCTGCACAAGCACAGCCTCCCCTTGCCTGGATGCCGAAAAGATCATTCAGAAGCCTTGTAACAAACCGTCCATGGAGAGGCAGGCGCCTGGGCCTCGCCTCCTTCAATGGCGCATCGTATCCAGGCTCGACGACCGAGTGAAACCATGAATCCTCCGCGGGAGGGTAGATGAGGAAGGAGAAGATTGGTAGCCTCTCGACGTTTGTGTTGCCAAGAACCCTAACCTTCGAGTTGCTAACGAGCCTTTTCATCGCCATCTCAGAGTATACTTGCTCTCGGAGACCCATGGTGTCATATCCAATGTACTCCTTGACCCAAAACGCAAGTGATGCGCGGATCTTCTGGATGATCGGTGGTGTTCCGGCATCCTCTCGCTCCTCGATGTCGTCGTAGTACACCGTGTCCTACAGATCATACATACACGATGATTTGATCAGGAAATGAACTATGGAAACATAGTTGTATTGCCATTGTTGAGCTTATGTAGCTTTGTATTTCACCTCCTCATTGAAGCCGTTCACATAAGCCACAGTGCCACCACCGCATGTTGAGGGAGGCTGAGAGCTGAGCCGATACAGTGCCTTGTTCATGAGAAGGATGCCAGGAGTGCCCGGGCCGCCGACGAACTTGTGCGGGCTCAGGAAGACGGCGTCGTACCCATCGATTTCACCTGACTTCATCTCAATCTTGACGTATGGACCACTACTCAAATGACACAAGTTAGAGACTCGGTGATGGAGTTCCATGATACACAAGCATGAAGGAATAGAAATGAAGGGCCAGCCATGCTTGTCTACTATCATCTTTGTTCAGCATTTTGAGAATTAAAATTTTTCCATAGAAAATTTGAAAATTTAAACACTAGCCCCTTTGATTTATTGCCAGTGATGCCTTGTCAGAGGAAGATAAAATTTCAGGTGACTTCAACTTCAACACGGAGAAATTAAACATGATCCAGAGCAGGTCAATATACATAGTTGCAGTTCATACTCTACAAGTCGGTCTCCTTTTCGCTTCCTATTCAATGCAGAGTAGAAAAACTAGATGTACGGACGAGGTAAATATGTGCGAGAATTTATGTTGGCTATTCATGAAATAATGTTTATTGTCAAACCCATCAGTATCATATCAAAGCAAATGGGATATATATGATATATTCAGAAAAAGTGGTTAAATTCTGTCACTCTCGTGATGGTGTATCGTCATGGCTCGCGTTCCGTATTATTGTGATGCATGGCCTTATCGTCTCGCTCTCACCTGGCGGCGAAGTCGAAGCACGCGAAGGCGCCGTGCTCGTGCAGAACGCGGGCGATCTCCCTCGTGTCTGTCATGATGCCGGTGGCGTTGCTGCACGCAGAGAAGGATCCCAGCATCGGCCGGTGCGCGTAGTCCGGCGACGCGAGCGCGCGCCGGAGTGCGGCCACGTCGACGAGCCCGTCGGAATCGACGCCGATCTCTACGACCTCGGCGAGGCTCTGTCGCCACGACAGAAGGTTGGAGTGGTGCTCGTACGGCCCGACGAAGACCACCCACCGCTCCACGGCGCGCAGCTGCGGAACGAGGCGGCGGCGGAGCTCCGCGGACGGCGCCGCCACGCCCATGACCTCCTGCAGGCGTTTGATGGCCGCCGTGGCGCCGGAGCCGCAGAAGAGCAGCGCGTCGCTGGGGCCCGCGCCCATGCAGCGCTTCACGTAGCGCGCCGCCTTGTGCACCAGCAGCGTCGTCTTGCTCCCGACGTGGCTGTCCTTCGTGTGCGTGTTCCCTGCACATACGTACACATTGACAGCATACGAATCAGATGAACCATGCACGTGAGGAAGAAACGAAGCTCAAGTTCATGGCGTGGGCGTCCATATATGTGTGTGTTCTGCAGCTTCGTGCGTGCTCACCATAAAAGGGGAGAACCTCCTTGACGAGGTAGTCCTCGATGTACTGCAGGCTCCGCCCGGAAGCCGTCTGGTCGGCGTACGTGAGCAGTCGCCGGCCGAACGGCGTGTCGAACTCGACGTCGTTCCCGATCAGCTGCGAGCGGAGCCACTCCACCTTCTTCTCCGCTGCATTATCAGCGACGTCTCCATCTGCCTTCTCATCCTCCGACGTCGTGACACGGAGAAGACTGAGCAGGGTGACCATGCCCTTTGCTTCCTTCGCTCCTACCGCCTCCATGGTTACAGCTTCTCGCAATACAGAAGGCGCCGGCATTGTTCTCTCCCTCGATCGATCGCAAACAATATATATATGGCAGCTCGCTACCCAGCTATCGCGTCTATGGCATTGGCAACAGCGATGTTCCTACGTAGTTGCGTATCTCTGCAACTATACGTATGGTATGGCTTGAAGGTTTTGCTGCTTTTGCATGGGCACACATATATATAACGATAGCACGCCATTGAGCTGCACATGTGCTGGACGCCTCGAGGAGGAAGACGATGGATAGGAACAGGGAATGGGAACGGAAAAGGACTGGTTCGCCGTGGTCAAGGTGATTGCTTCCTTGTAGTGGTGAGTGGTGACCAATTGGCCATTCGTCATTCCTGCGTTTCACAGAGCAGCATTAATTCATTGGCAATTACTGGAGGTTCTTGCGTCAGATTGGACTTAGCTCCTCCCTCCGTTCACACATTTTAACATTTAAAATTTATTTTTTAATATATATTATTCTCACTTCTCAATACACATTTCTCTCTTTTTAATATATATTTTTTTCTCAATAAATTTCTATCTCTATTTTTTTTCTACTTATTTTTTGCTTACCATACTTTTTCACTTTTCCTTAATTTTCGAGCTCAAAGTTAAAATAACCTATAAAAATGAACGATCTATGAAAACGGAGGGAGTAGAATTTTTCCAAGTCGTTTAATGCATCGCATGCATGAATGAGAAGCATGTGTACGTCTCGGCACAAACCGGAGGGACTGGTTCACACTTCACGCACGTATCACACTGACACAGCTATGCGTAAACAAAGACTGGTCCATCCCAGCTTTGCATAAGGGCACCTAGGGTGATAAAAAGGTTTGACTCGTGGATAGGAGTGAAACGGATCGAAAAAAAATGAACTAAATATTGTGAGGATCAGATTGATTAAGATCGAATCAAATTTCTATTTGTTTTTTAACTAAAATTTAACAAGCATCGAGTTAGTTTCAGAAAGCATCCTTAGCCGTAGATCTTTTCACAAATTAAATCGGTCTTTTTTTAAATTTTAGTTCAAAAAATAATAAAAAATTGACCTGATTCTAATTTGATCCAGCTCTCTATTTTTAATTTTTTTTCGATCTGTTTTCACCTCTAAAAGCACCACGTGGCCAAATGCATATTGTATGTGGCACACGAGGAGAAAGAATACTGTTCACCTTAGCTTGGATTGAGACATGTTATGCACAAATTGTTGTCAAGCAAGGTGTAATTTGCTGTTTTATTCAAACTTGGAGAGCGATGATGAGAGGGAAGTATGACACAAACCCCTACCACACAAATTTTCTGCTATAAAATACGTCACTGCGAGACGGATGCCGTTTAGTCGGTGACAACAATTTTAGAACCAAGTGAGTAACACAAGAAAAGGAGAAACGGATACCGTATATAGCTTTAGGTGGCCTAACCATATGTTCAACACGCTTGGGAAGTAGACTTCTTTGTCAAACAATCCAGAATACGTACGTAATAATCTGCAATGGTAGTCAGATCAAGAGATGAACTGGTGCCATCTAATGTGACTGCAACTAGTGCAGGCGCCAGCCCCGTTTTTCTCATGCTGTACTTGCTGAAATTAATCTCTTCGCGTCTTGACTCTGACTCTTGAACAGTTTTCGCATGTAGACGAAAACGATCGAGATAATCAAGTGGTTGGCGTTTGGTGTTCATAAGTAGCAAGTTTCAAGCGTATAGATGACGTTCGATCTGATTTTCACATCGTTCAAACATGAAATAAACTGCAGCTTAATTATCTCATCTTTTCCTTCATTCTTCCAGCCCTGTAACACACGCGTTTATGTTCCACGTACTGGTACTAGGACTACAGATGTTGATCAGGATAGTCAAACAACAATTATCACCAAGCGGATGGGTTGTTCCCGCACACAAGGTTGAAGGTATAGCGTATAACTAGCTAAAAACTCGATCGGTTTCCAGGAAATTCACCAACTCTGACGAACGTAGGAGAAACTATAGATCGATGAACACGTGCTATGTATATACGATTTCTAGCTCCATTCGCTGATGAAGTGATGAGACGTTTCTGTTTAATTCTGTAAGCTTTGGATAGAATACGTTGCTAATCTATCCTGTATAGATTACTGTTGGCAGTTCTGCATCATGCACAAATTAATCAGTCCACGCCCAGTTGTTGCATGATTGATCAGAAGATTTCGGCTGAAGAAAATGGGCGCGTCCATCGATCTACACAAAAAAGGGCAGATATCGATCATTGTCCCTGTTTCCAGATAGCTCCATCCGGTTATAGAATATTGTTCTTAATTAATACTACATCTATCCTAAAATAAGTGTTCGTTTAGATTCTGATATCTAGCTTTGACCAATGATTTTTATAAATTCAATTAACTATAGAAACCTAATATCTATATTTTTAAATTCATCGTAAGAAATACATTCATAATATTATATACACTTATATATATTAAAATTAACTTGTATTTATAAAAGTTATTAGTCAAGTTATTTTTGACTAAAATCCAAATAGACACTTATTCTGAGATAAAAGGAGTATAATTTTATTTTGCAAAGAACTAAGAACAATAATAGTTCTCGAGTTACCTCCAACTGTATCGACCACGCTGTTATGAAAAGATTTAGGAGAATGCCTGGAAGAAGCACTGTTCTTGATGCTGGTCCGGTACATCAGCGAGCTACGAATTCGTGGTCCTAATGCTGCCGTCGTAGACGGCACAGCGACTGGGACAGCGTTGCGGGACAGTTTGCAGCCGCTGCGCTGTGCTGCTGTGTTTTTTTTTTTATGAAAGGGAGATGGGAAATAATTAGTGATGGAAACGATATGGAGCTATATATATATATATATTTCCCCTCTCCTATATTGTATTCATATCTTCTGTTATCTAATTTTTTATGATGTTGCTACAACATGCATGATAAGAAAAAAAAAACCTAGCTTGATTGAAGAATAAAAAATTTAGTGCATTTGATAATTAAGCATCAAATAAGCCGGAGCAGCTCATCACACACAACATTATTCAAATGCGAAGATGATAGTACAAATGTTATTTTTCCATGTTCTAGTACGTTGGAAGCTAGTCACACGCACACAGAGACATGTATCCAATGATACCGGGACATACACACGTTGTACCATGCACCACAAGAACTATCTGCCATATGTGTTGGAGAATTATGCGAAGAATCTGTCGGCAATTGTATACAGTCGGCAAAAGTACAATCTATCGGTAAAAACAATAACTGTTGGCAAAGGTCAAACAAACAGTGATTGTCGGTAAAGTAATAACTGTCGGCAAAGGTCAAACAAACAGTGACTAAATGTCGGTAAAAGTAATAACTATCGTCAAAGGTTTTGCCACAGCTTCGACCGAAAGTGTCAGGAAAATTTTTACCAACAGTTTTTTTGCCCGTAAAGGCTACATTTGCCGATAGTAGAAAGTGTGGTTAAAAGGTGAAAATGGTATATTGATTTTTTTAATAAAGTTCTCTTTTTTTTAACATGGTATCCCGTTGTGGGTTGACACCGCTCCTGATTCGATCTATGAAGAGCCACTGGAAAAAAAGGGGTATTCTTGGTGGATGGAATAATCTATTCCGATAAAAAAGTACTCCCTCTAATTTATTATATTGACATTGTTGACTTCTAACATCATATTTGACTATTCGTCTTATTAAAAAAAATTATGCTACATAGGGTTGTAATTTATTTTATTATCAATATATTTGAAACACGGTCAATAATTTTACACATTTGAATAATTATTTTGAATAAGATGAATAATCAAAGATTATGCTATAAGTTAATGTTGTTAATATTTGAAAACCGGGTGCAGGGGTATCTGTTTTATTTCTCAGGTTATAGCTGCCGTAAGAGCCAGGAGTCAAATAATCGGACTAGTCCTGCCGGAACTCTGGAACCATTCTCTCCACTCATGTCTTGTGGTCCAAAGCAGCCCAGTGGGCGTCGAACTGAGCTGAAACAAAGCTGAAAAATATCAATTCGTTCTAGGCAAAACCGGAACAAAAGCACTTCCAAAACAACCAGAGATAGCGGCAAACCAAACCAAACCAAACCAAACCTGGGAATGACGGGGGAGAAGCAGTCGCAGCACATTTCCTCGCGGAGATGAGCAGCGCGGTGCTGTTCTCGCCAGGTTCGTCTCGTCTCTGTTCTTCACGGAGCAGAGCGGCCTCGTCTGTGCTACAGATTTGGTCCATTCACCGTCGCATGAGGAAGAAAGGGAGGGGCTAGCAATGGTGGGTACAAGGCGTGCTTGTCAGCAATGATGGGCTAGCATGAGCTCATATTCTTCATAGGGTAGGCAGCATTTTTTTTTCATCGAAAGACATGAAAAGCTTTTCCAGCTATTTCACTATAACAAGAAAATAGAGTTTTTTTTACAGCAAGATCTGCACAACAAGACGGCCGAATCTAGGAGCAGGGTCCACAACATATGGAGCTTTGGAAAACGAACATTACGCCGTCAAGATGGCCGAGTTGTCGTCTTGTCGAAGCCTCGAAGGCGCCACTTTCAGGTACTGGCCCGAAAGCTAGGTCAGGGGTTAGAATGCTATTTTCGACTTAATTTTTTTTTTTACTTTTACCTTTTTTTTCAATGCGAGCTGGCACATTTTGTTATTTGATGACTGTGTTCACATTTTTAATCGTTCAATCAACTTAATACTGATAGCATGGTTCGACCTGGATCCGTACCATATTTCTAGGAGATTTGTCTAGGAGTTTTGTTACAGTGTTTAGCTCTAACAATAAAAAAAATAAAAAGATATCTACTATCTCTGTTTACTTTTATAACTTTTATAGGTCGTTATACCTCTGCGTACGGAAATTAAAGAAAAATAAAAAAGTATAGTACGCAGAAAACGAGGAGAAAAAAATAGAGATTTATTGAAAAGAGAAAAAATATATTAAAAAAAGAGAAATGTGTATTGGGAAGTGAGAATGATATATATTGAGGAACAAATTTTGAATGTAGAATGATTTATATTTGTGAACGGAGGGAGCAGTAAAAAGTACTTTTGAGTTGTGTACCGGTAGCAAATATGTTAGATCTGGTATTAATTTTTAAAATTTAATTGTTTAAATTTAGCAACTGAACTATTAATTCTATTATTGGTCCACAACTTAAAATACTCTTTAGTCAGTATCTCCTTTATCTTTAAACGATAGTTCTAATCTGATAACCATTTATTAACGCTAATAAGCACCGTAACAAACTTCGACAGCGGAAAAAAAAACTCTGTTTATATTGAGTACAGTCATAGGCCACCAAGTCGCTCTTGGCAAACTAAAACGAAGCCAAAAAGGATCGTCCATCGAACAAATTTAGTGACAGAATTATTAGATTTACAATCAAACAAAGATCGAATTCATAGAAATATGCAAAGAGCTATTGCAATCTGGAGAACTACGCTATGATCTACTAGTACGCCATTTGCATGTTACACAGTAGGGCATCGACGTCCAATCTCTACACTACAGACTCAAAAGGGGAGCTCTGCAAGCTTCCGCATCTCAAGAGAGAAACTCATCTTCCAAGTCCGCCGCGATCACGGCGAAGCCTAGCTCCTGCGCTCATCCGGGCACCGCGGAGCATCCCATTGAACCCCGGCCGCACGCGGGGCCGGTAGATTTTCCCGTCCGCGTCGAGGACCTTAATGTTGAAGATGCACCCGGCGATGCGCCGGCCTAGACCGAGCCGGCCCCGGTGGTTGAAGTGGCACAGGACGAGGCCGTCCCGGTCGCCGCCGCCGCCAACTCGAGCCCGGCAGAGCGGGCACGTGCCCTTCGCCTCGAGCCACGGCACGACGCAGCAAGGGTGGTACGCGTGCGCGCACGGCGTGACAAGCGCGGGCGCCCCGGGGTTCAGCGGATCCATGCACACGGCGCAGTCGCGGCCCGCGTCGCGGACCGTGACGGTCGGCAGCAGCAGCAGCTCCAGCTGCTGCTGCTTCGTGACGCGGAGCCTGGTGTTGGGGTCCGGGTCGCAGCTGTAGAGGAACGTGCGGGAGTCCACGACGTCGACGACGGGCTCGAGTGCCGCGGCAGGGTGGCCGCATCGCGCGGAGCCGTTGCTCGCCGCCGCCTCGTCAAGCTGGTCGCAGGGATGGCGATGGAGGCGGCTGCACGCGTGACACCAGAGAGATTGCTCCGGGCGGTTGGCGGTGGCCATCACGCGAGTACGTGATCGATAGGGGGGGTGCTAAAGGCTGGGGTATTTATGAGTCGCGGCTCGGCTAGACTCCGAGAAGGAAGTTGAAATTCCTCGAGCTACCCCGAATTGCTCGGGCTTGTCGTTAGATCTCTGCCCGCTTTGATCGGTGTCCTAACAAAAAAAATTAGTTCAAATATAACCGAATTTCTTGCCATAACAACAACAATTAGTTGTTAAATTATCGTAAAACATGAGTCTATTTAAGGCAACTGATGATTATATTCTCACAAGGATCCAACAATCTGCATGCACAAGCAAATTAAACAAGGTAAATATTAATAAAACATATTAAATAATCAGTGTAGTACAAAGACTCCAGGGTAGCTTTCCATTCATTGACCATTATATTTTCATCGCATGATTCTAGCAAACAGAATTCGACACAATGCAAGTTCTGAGGAGAAATGTAATGGTCATAGCATCCAACACAAGCAACAGAATTGACAGCAAGCTGGGTATCAACAATGTTCCAAGTATTGCTCCAAGTGTTGTCAGTCTTGCACCAAAAGAATGAGCACCTTCTTGCATGGCAAAATAGTTACCCCAAGGCACGCAGTCAAGTCACAGCAAGCTGAGTTCACATCTTTCCACTTGGAACTTCCAAAAGATGAGCTCAACTGCAAGGATCAGTCTCTTCAAGGACAGTGAGACATTTATCCAGGGCTCTGAATGGGAAACTAAGCAGTTGACTTGTCGGCGTTCTGATCACCGGCACAGTAAAAGTATACGATTGTGGGAGCGGTGTGCCTTCGTATTCGATGTGGCCTAGTCTAAGAAAGACTCAAAGGGGTTTTTTATCTGGTTCGGGCCACCTCGAACGGTGGAATACCCTACGTCTAGGGAGCGGATTATCTCGATGATAATGTTACAAAGGCTGGATTCTCTCTTCGCGAGAGGATCCGGAACGGGTAGAGGGTGATTGGAATGTGAATGAGTGGAGGTGCTTGCCCGAAGGGATGCGAAAACCTTGGGCTCTAGTGGAGTTTGTTGTTTGTTCTTTGTGGTCTTGTAATCTTTTGAATTTGTTATCTTGTGTCGTTCGTCTCTATCGCTTCTCGGGCCTCCCTTTATATAGGAGGGGGGTTCGAGGTTACAGACGGTGGGCCCTACGCGATCCTGCCGCCTCGCCGACAGGTGGACCCTTCCGCTGTCGTTGCCATCATTCGCTTTGCCCATGCGCGGGCGTGACCCGTCGCGTTCACACACAGCGGCAGGCACTGTAGCGCATGTCCGCCACTGTTGTGTCAACCACAGTGCCACCGGGTCTTGTCCAGCAGCCGTTGCAGCTTTCTGCTGGAGTGTCGTCGTGGTGAATCCCGTCCCGTCCCGTCAGGATGGATGACGGTTGGCCACCGAAGTAAATAAGCCATAACGCGGCACCTACCCCCCAGGGGTCGCTCCCCGAGGGTCGGCTCTCGGAGGTCGGAGTCTTCGTGCGTCTTAGCGCGGCTAAGACTTGGCTGTCGTAGATCGTCGCCTTGGGGGTCGGAGCTCGCTGTCGCCCGACCCCTAATTCGAGGCTTTACGCGTACGAGCAGGGACCGTCAGGTACCCGGGGTACGTGATCCCGACAGTAGCCCCTGAGCTTGGCGCTGTTCGCGACCTCCGGTTGAGGCGGCGCTGGGCTGGTCGTTCCCGAGGTTCACTCTGCTCCTACGGGGGCGCGCGAGCGCGCCCGTAGAGCGTAGCCCCCGAGTCCTCGAGCGATCCGGAGGGTCGGTCGTGGGCTGAAACGTTGTGCGGACCATCAGTCATCGACGGAAGATTATCTCGGATGCGCTGGAACGCGCTTCATGGGCCTAGCCCCTGAGCCCAGAGGCGATCTGAGGGGCCGGCTATGTGTTGTTCCGACGGTCGAGGTCGGGCCGAGGTCGGGCTTGGTCTTTTCGTTCGACAAGACGCTTAGGACGGGCCGTTTTCGACGCGGTCCCTATCCGTGATCAGCGTTGCGCCTAGGCCAAGCCCATGATCAGCGCCCGATCGTTCGAATTAGCCCAGTGGCCTCGGCTGTCGGTCAGCCGAACGTTGGAGGTTTCATTTTGTGTGCACGCGTCGTTCCGACCGTCGAGGTCGGGCCGAGGTCGTTCTCGGTCTTTCGTTCGGTAAGATGCCTAGGTCGGACCGGTTCGATGCGGTTCCTATCCATGATCAGCGTCGCGACTAGGCTTAGCTATGATCAGTGCCCGAACGTTCGGATTGGCCCGGAGGCCCCGGCTGTCGGTCAGCCGATTGTGGGGGGCTTTGTTCGCCCGCCTCCCCTTATTCGAATCCGCTGCGACGATTACGGGGATCGGGCGGCTTCTGTGCCTCCACGTGGAGGGCAATCGGACCGTTCGGGAATTTGAACCGCCGGTCGATCCGGACAGTTGATTTGAATTCGATCGGACGGTCGTTAGGGGCGCGGCGGTTCGCACGCCCGCGTCACGTCGTCTACCAGACGTGTTCTGACAACCGTCTTGTCGGAGTGATTGTTACCGTCCTATCCGTGGCGCAGGCGGCGAGGTGCGGCCCGGGCCCGCTCGTCAGCGGGTCGAGCGCGGACCGCTAGGGTGCGCATCGGGGCGCGATCCTACGATCGAGCAGTTACCCCCGCGATCGCACAATTACTCCACGGCCGATCGTGTGGGGCGGAGTAATCGCCCGGGCCCTTTAAAAGGAGGGGGTGCGGTAACTTCGCGTTTTCTCCCAGCTTCCTTGCTTCATCTTTGATCTTTCTGTCGCGCGCGAGAGCTCGTTAGCTCCGCCTTCCGCCTTAGCGTCGTTAGGCCCGGCGATCGCCGTTGTTTCCGTTCGCATTCTCGTCACGCTCGTCACCACTTGCAAAATGTCTGAGTGGGAGCCTTCATCCGTTGACGATGCTTTGAGCTGGGTGGGCGGCTACGGCCACGTCGTGCCCACGCCGCCACTAGGGAAGATCGTCAGCTTTCTGGTGTTCGACGAGCGCGGGCTGGGGCTGCCCGTCTCCAGTTTTTTCAGAGGCGTCCTCAATCAGTACGGCGCCTGGCTCCACCAGCTGGCGCCAAACAGGATCCTTCACGCCGCCGTCTTCGTCACGCTCTGCGAAGCGTACCTAGGCATCCGGTCGAGCCTCCTGCTGTAGAGGTACTTCTTCCTCGCCAGCCTCCAGACGTCGAAGGAGACCAGGGTCAGCAGACACGTCGGCGGCGTCAGCATTATGCTCTGAACTCGGGAGTCCCAGGAGTATATCGAGGTCGATCGGAAGACCTCGCTGAAGGGCAGGAGGAAGTCGTGGTTCTATATCGACAACGCCGACCCCCAGCTCCCGCCCTTCGAAGACCTCTTGCCCCGAGCGGCAGGGTCCTGGAAGTCGAAGCTCTCGATGGCCGAGGTCGAGACGATTCGGCCTCTGGGAGCAGGGTCTGACCGGAACGAAGGTCTTCGGTGTCGCAATGCGTCGCCGGATCATGCCGCTGCGCCGTCGAGTGCACAGCATCGGGGAGTACGAGGGGCCAGACGATGAGATCTGCGAGATTCGCGGCCGGCCTCTCTCCGACAAGGGCGTTCTCGCCCGGACCTCGGCGGTCTTCAAGGATGCCGAGGATGGCCTCAGCCGGGGGCCTCGTCCCCTCGACAGGGATCATCGCAAGCTTGTAAGCACGAGTCTTCCCTTTTTGGTCGTGATAGCTGCCGGCGTGGAGCTTATCTTTGGTATCTTCCAGGGTCCGCCGGCGGCCGCGACCGCAACCGAGGCCGCGACCAGCTCCACTGTAGCGCCGAGCCAGCGGAGGGTCGAGTCCAGCTCCGCGGCGGTGCTGAGGCCGAGGAGGACCGGCAGAAAGCGGAAGGCGAAGCTCGGGTTCCTGGACTACCTGTCCAGTGGCGCGGGACCCGCGGCTTCAACCACGAAGTCTTCGGCGGGGCCATCCCGCGGCTCAAAGGCCGAGGGCGGTTCGTCGGCGGACCAGAGCGCAGTCGCCCTGGCGGACGCGGCCGCAGCTACCGCTCTGGAGGAGTCTGACCCTTTCGAGGGTCTGAGCTCCTCATCTGAAGAGTCGCCACAGGAGCAGGGGTCAGGGGTCGGCCGCGAAGAGGGCGAGGGTCGACCCCTTGGAGGCGGTGGCCGTCACTTCCGGGAGTCCGATTGACTCCCCGCCTCGGGCGGCTGAGGTGGCCACGGCGGAGCCGGCTCAAGTCCCGGTCGTCTCTCTGTCGAGGGGCCAGACCCCGCATCGTCCGACCCTCCGGATTCGTCGTCGTTTGGCGAGGTAAGGCTTCCGCAGCTTTATCTTCGTTTCTCGTTTGTCGACTAATCGAAGTTCTGCGAATAGGGGTC
>BCLF01000028.1:662796-678392 GCA_001602275.1 Zoysia japonica | reverse complement strand
GCCGGAGGCCGTCGAGACGTCAGGCTCCGCGGACCCGGGCGATGATGCCGAGGCTGCTGCTGGGGCGCAGGAGCCGAGGTCGGCCACCGCCTGGATAGTTCTCGGGAGAGGGCCCCTCCCACTCGAAGGGGCGATCGATGGCTTCGGCTATCTGATAGACCGGGGGGAGGCGCCCGGGCCCTTAATATGCGGTTGGTCACCGGCCTCCGCCAGTTGTCGGGGGTCGCCGAGGAGGTCGGCGTCATCTTCAACGAGGCTCACTTCGTCGAGTGCCGGGTAAGCTTAAGTTAGGTCTTTCGCTTCCGATTCCCGTGGACTTCGAGCTGACAACCTTTCGCAGGATAATTTGTACGCGGTCCTAGGTCGGCCTCCACGCGGGTTCGCCGCTCGAGCCAAGGTCGACGCTCTGAGGGAGGGGCTGGCGAAGGCGCGGGCCGAGTCAGGGGAGACCGCAGCGGACTTGAAGTCGCAGCTCCTTGCTACGCGGGAGTCGGCTCGCTTCGCCCTCGAAGAGGCGAACTAAGCGCGCGCCGAGGCGACGGCGTCCGACGCTCGAGCCCCCCGGACCGCGGCGGCCCTCGATCAAGCCAACCGCACGGTCGTCGGTAAGTCGTGTCGTATTCGTCCGACCCTAGGGTCAGGTTTTAATTCGTGGTGTTGTAGGGCTTCGTCATCAAGCCGCGGAGCACGGCACCGAGATGCGGCACCCCGGGCTCCTCCACCAACACGTCGAGGGGGCCCGCTTGACCTTGGAGCAGACGCTCTGCATGACTAAGGAGGAGCGCGACCGTGCCTTCGAGCAGGTCGACCTCTTGAAGTCGGAGCGGGTCGTGCTGCAGTCCGAGGTCGAGCAGGCGGCGGCAGAGCTCGGGCAGACACGTGAGGAGGCCGCTCGGGTCCAGGAGGAGCTCTCGATGGCCCAGATCCGGAACAAGCGGCTCCGGAACGAGCGGCTCCGGAAGAGTCTCGATCGGACGGGGCAGGCCGCCGAGGCCGCCGAAAAAGAACGGGACGGTAAGGGTAGACCCCTTCTCAACTTAGCTCTGTCTCCGGTTTGCTTTACTGACGATTCGAAGCGTAGGATTGGCAGGCGAGGTTCAGACCCTGAGGTCGGCGGGTCTGAACCTCATCAGGAAGTTGTACTCCGGCGTGCCGGACTCCGTCCCAACAGGGGTCGTCGCGCACGCTCTGCAGCAGCTCCCGGAGGTCGTCTCCGACGTCGTGATGAGGGCGCTAGAGGACGGGTCCTCGACAGCCTTGGCCCTAGTCCGCTCCCATTATCCGGATGCGGACTTCGGTAGGGTCGTCGAAGGCTTCGCGTCGGGCTACTAGGACGAGCAGCTGGACGCGATCTCGGTGGAGACGCAGGAGCCGAGGGCGAAGGTCGTCGCCGACTTCAAGACGGAGGACTTCCTGCCAGAACGATTTGGCCCGTTCCCCTATGTATAGGTCCGAGTTTGTAAGAGGTGTTATCACAATAATAAAGAATATCGTTTGAAAAACGTTTGCGAGACTGAACTCGAGTTTCCGACCCTCCTTCGCATGCTGCGACTGTTTTTCGCGCCCCCTTCGGCATCAATCAAACGAATGGGTCGAGTATAGCACGTAGGGTTGGGTGTCGGGCCCGATACAGCCGTAGAGCGTCATCGACTCCCGATTCGTAGATAGTATAGCCACGAGGAGGCTTTGAACGAAAAACGCGCGTGAAGTTTGTCGTGTTCGGGGATCAGCCACGAGCTCGGCGCGGGTCGGGGATCCGATCCCGAAGAAACAAAAAGGCGAAAAGACGTAACGAGTCAACGGGGAGCGACGCCCCGACGTAAAAAAATCGATAAACGATAAGTGAGGTCAGACGTTGTGACACTAGAGAGGGTGGAGGTAAGTAGCCTCCGGGTGCGGGGTGTGATCGAGACGGCCACGGCTCGCAGCCCAAAACGGTGAACGGGAGTAAAGGTGCGAGAACTTAGCTGTTTTTATTAAGTGTAGAACCGTCGGAGGCTCTCGATGTTCCATGCGTTCGCGAGTTCCCAACCGTCCTCGGTTGCTAGTTTGTAAGCACCGAGCCTCAGGACGAGCTTGATTACAAAGAGTCCCTCCCAAGGGGGCGACAGCTTGTGCTGGTCGGCTTTTGTTTGCACCTTTCTCAGCACTATGTCTCCTACGCTCAGCGCCCGACCTCTGACGCGCCGAGCGTGCAGTCATCGTAGACTTTGCTGGTACTTGGCGGAGCGCAGAAGAGCGACTTCGCGCGCCTCTTGCAGCTGGTCGAGGCTGTCCTGCAGCGTGACCTGCGATCTTTCCTCGTCGTAGGCTCGGACTCGCGGAGAGTCGTAGTCGAGGTCGGTCGGCAGCATCGCTTCTGCTCCGAACGTCATGAAGAACGGCGTGAACCCAGTGGTTCTGTTGGGGGTCGTTCGCAGACCACAGAGGACCGACGGGAGTTCGCTCACCCATCGTCCGGCTGCCTGCCTGACGAAATCGTAAATCCATGGCTTCAGCCCTTGAAGTATCATCCTGTTGGCCTGTTCGACCTGCCCATTCGTCCTTGGGTGCGCCACGGAGGCGAAGTCCAGGCGAATGTGATACTCGTCGCAAAATTCCCGGAATTGCCGGCCGGTGAACTGCACGCCGTTGTCGGTGATTATGGTGTTCGGGACCCCAAACCGACAGATGATGTTACGGACGAACCCGACCGCCCGGGTGGAAGTGATGTTGGGCACCGACTCGGCCTCAATCCACTTGGTGAACTTGTCGACGGCGACGAAGAGATGGGTGAAGCCGCCGGGTGCTCTCTTGAACGGTCCGAGGATGTCGAGTCTCCAGATAGTGAAGGGCAAGGCGATCGGGATCATCTGGAGCTCCTGGGTCGGCAGGTGCGTTTGCTGGGCGTAAAACTGACAGCTTGACAGGCCCGAACGAGTTTCTCGGCATCAGCGATAGCCGTCGGCCAGTAGAAGCCTTGGCGAAAGGCTTTGCCGACGAGAGTTCTGGGTCCAGCTTGGTGACCGCAGATGCTCGAGTGGATGTCGTCGAGCAGGTGCATGCCCTGCTTCTCAGGGATGCAACGCTGCAGTACACCACTCGTGCTTCGCTTGTTGAGCTCACCGTCTGAGATGACGTAGGCCCTAGCCTGTCGCGTGACCTTCCTGGCTCCGTTGACGTCGGCCGAGAGAGTGCCGTCTTGAAGGTAGGCGAAGATGTCGTGGGACCAGTCGGAGGCGAGTGACATGATCTTTGCCCCTGGGCCTGGGGTCGGCTCGCCGCTCGATCCCTCGATGAGCGGACCCTCCGCGACCCTGATGGAGGGTTTGGTGAGGACTTCGAGGAAGACGCCGTCGGGGACTAGTTCGCGCTCCGAGCCCATCTTGGCGAGGGTGTCGACAGCCTCGTTGTCCCATCGTAGAACGTGATGGAGTTCGAGTCCATCGAATTTGTCTTCGAGCTTGCGGACCTCTTGACAGTAGGCTTCTATCTTCGGGTCTTGACAGCTGGAAGTCTTCATGACTTGACTGACGATCAGCTCGGAATCGCCCTTGACGTAGAGGCACTGAACGCCGAGGGTGGTGGCATTCGCAGGCCGTGGAGGAGCGCCTCGTACTCGGCCGCATTGTTGGAGGCGTGGAATTACAACTGCAGCACGTAGCGGAACCTGTCTCTCTTCGGAGAGATCAAGACGCCCTTGAGCATGCAGGACCCGTCGAAGTACATCGTCCAGTACTCGACGCTGCCGGGGGCCGACGGTTCCTGAGCCTCGGTCCACTCGGCGATTAAGTCGGCCAGGATCTGAGACTTGATGGCCTGCCGAGGGACGAAGACGACGTCGACCCCCATGAGTTCCATGGCCCACGCGGCAATGCGCTCGACCATGTCCTTGCCACCGACGATCTCCTCGAGCGGGAAACCGGTGACAACGTGGACGGAGTGGCTCGTGAAGTAGTGTCGCAGCTTGCGGCTCGTAATGAGAACGGCGTAGATCAGCTTCTCCACCTAGGTGTACCGAGTCTTGGCGTCGGACAACACCTCACTGACGAAGTAGACAGGCCGCTGAACAGACAGGGCCCGACCCTCCTCGCTTCGCTCGACGACGAGGACAGTGCTGACGACTTTCGAGGTCGCCGTTATGTAGAGGAGAAGGTTCTCTCCTGGAGTCAGGGATATACGGATCGGCGGTGACGAGAGCAAAGTCTTAAGCCGATCGAAGGCTTCCTAGGCCTCGGTGGTCCAGGTGAACCGCTCTGCTTTTTGTAGCAGCCGGTAGAAGGGCGTCGCTCTTTCGCCGAGCCTTGAGATAAAGCGGCTGAGGGCCGCCAAGCATCCGGTCAGCCTTCAGACGCCCTTGACGTTGCTGATGGGCCCGAGGTTGAGGATCGCGGAGATCTTCTCGGGGTTCGCTTCGATCCCCCGCTCGGAGATGACGAAGCCGAGCAGCATGCCTGAGGGTACCTCGAAAACACATTTTTCGGGGTTCAGCTTGATCCGATAGCGTCGGAGGTTCGCGAATGTCTCCTCCAAGTCTTGGTCGAGGTCGGACGCCTGCCGAGTCTTGATGACGATGTCGTCGACGTAGACCTCTAGGTTCCGACTCAGCTGGTCGTGAAAGCACTTCTGCATGCAGCGCTGGTACGTGGCACCAGCGTTCTTAAGCTCGAATGGCATCGTGACGTAGCAGAAGGATCCGAAGGGCG
The DNA here is from genome assembly GCA_001602275.1 of Zoysia japonica. Classification (NCBI taxonomy): domain Eukaryota; kingdom Viridiplantae; phylum Streptophyta; class Magnoliopsida; order Poales; family Poaceae; genus Zoysia; species Zoysia japonica. The sequence goes on along the minus strand of BCLF01000028.1, from coordinate 673,707 downwards.
TGATGAAGGACGTGGCCGGCCGGTCGGACTCGCGCATAGAAATCTGGTGATACCCAGAGTATGTGTCGAGGAAGCTCAGGGTTTTGCACCCGACGGTCGAGTCCACCACTTGATCAATGCGCGGGAGAGAGAAGGAGTCCTTCGGGCAGGCATTGTTGAGACTCGTATAGTCAACGCACATCCTCCATTGCCCGGTCTTCTTTTTTACCATTACAGGGTTGGCTAACCACTCGGGGTGGTAGACCTCTTGAATAAACTTAGCATCTAAGAGCTTCGTCAATTCTTCCCCAATGGCTCAGCGCATCTCGTCGTCGAAACGCCGGAGTCGTTGCTTGACGGGCCGAGAGCCCGCGATGATGTCGAGGGAGTGCTCGGCGACTTCTCTCGGGATGCCGGGCATGTCCGATGGTGCCCAGGCGAAGACGTCCCGATTTTGGATGAGGAAGTCGACGAGCGCGATTTCCTATTCGCTGGAGAGCGTTGTCCCGACCCTGGCCTTCTGGGAGGGGTCGACGGGGTCGAGTGCCACCTCTTTGGAGTCGTCGGCAGGTTTAAAGGATGTCGACGACGCGGTCCTGGAGTCGAGCGTTGGGTCCGACCCCTTTGGTTTGCAGATCTCGTCCAGCTGGGTCGGGCCTGATTTGGCGGCGGCCAGCTCGAAGCTTTCCTGCTCACACGCCAGAGCGTGTTGGAAGCGTGACGAGACTGTGATGATGCCCATCGATTCGGGCATCTTCAGCTTCAGGTAGACGTAGTTGTGGATGGCCATGAACTTCGCGTAGCATGACCGGCCCAGGATGGCGTGGTAGGCGCTAGTGAAGTCGACCACCTCGAAGGTGAGCGACTCGATGCGGAAATTGCTCCGATCACCGAACATGACTGGGAGCGTGATCTGCCTGAGGGGCGTTGTGTACCCCCGGGAACGACTCCGTGAAACGGAGCGTGGGTCGGGTGGAGGTCGGCCTCCGTCAGCTTCATCGCCCGAAAAGCGTCGGCGTAGAGGATGTTAAGGGCGCTTCCTCCGTCCATGAACACCTTCGATAGGCGCACAGAGCCGACGATGGGGTCAAGCACCAGCGGGAGGCACCCGGGTTGCGGGACGTGATCCGGGTGATCAGCCCGATCGAAGGTGATCGAGGCCTCGAACCACTTGAGGTAGCGGGGGACCGCAGGATCGGCAGCGTTGACCTCGCGTCAGGTCCTCTTTTGGCGGCCGCCAGACTCGCAGTAGGCTGCGGGGCTGCCAAAGATCATGAGGCAGTCCTCCGGCTCGAGGAAGGCTGCGCTGACGTCTTCCTCGGCCCCCTTAGTTTGGGGGTCGGTCTTGGCCGTCGAGGAGTCGTGCTGGAGTCCGTTGATGAAGAACCTCCTTGCCAGGTGGCAATTCCGAAGGGTGTGCTTGACCGGCACGGAGTGGTTGGGGCAGGGCTGGTCGAGTATCTTCTCGAAGTGGCCGTCGTGGTTGACCGGCTTTTTGGTCGGGGGTCGGGCTGGCCGGTCGGCGGCGGCCACGAAGTCGTCATCGTGGCGCCGACACATGCCCTTCTTGCGGCTCGAGCTGCCGCCACCCCACTCGTTGCGGCGGTCGGCGGGCCGATCAGAGGGGCGGTCCCCCCGACGGTCGGTCCCCGACCTTTCGTCCTTCGCCCGACCTCGGTCGAAGTTAGCCTGCACAGCCTCTTCTCCGGTGGCGAAGGTTGTGGCGATGTCGAAGAGGTCTCGGGCTGTCCGAGGGTTCATCCGGCCCAACTTGTGTACGAGCGCCTTGGACGTCGTGCCGCAGGTGAAGGCGTTGATGACGTCAGCGTCGCTGACGTTGGGGAGCTCGTTGCGCATTCGTGAAAAGCGCTGGATGTAGTCCTGGAGCGACTCGCCGGGCTCCTGCTTACAATTTTTGAGGTCTTAGGAGTTACCTGGGCGCGTGTAAGTCCTTTGAAAATTGCCGACGAAGATTCGGCGCAGGTCGCTCCAGTCTTGGATGCAGCCCTCGGAGAGGTGTTCGAGCCACCCTCGGGCCGAGTCGGTGAGGAAGAGCGGCAAGTACTGGATGGTGAACAGGTCGTCCGCTCCTCCGGTCCTGCAGGCGAGGCGGTAGTCCTCGAGCCAGTGGACGGGGTTTGTCTCCCCGTTGTAGCGGCCGATGGTGGTCGGGGCGCGAAATCTCTGCGGGAATTTCGTGTGCCAGACGAGTGATCCGAACGCCTTAGGTCCGATCTCATCAGGGCTCGGGCTTCTGGAGTCGAGGGAGCCGCGCCGGTAGTAGCGGTCGTAGGAGCGTCTCCGCCGAGACTCGGCGCGGAGCTCACTCCTCGCCTGCCGTCTGGCGTCGATGGTGCCGCGGGCGTCGCGGTTGGGGCTGAGCCGCGGGAGGACCGACCCTGCATGGTGTCGAGGGTTTCGTTCCTCGACTCGGCTGTCGCGCGCCGAGCTCCGCCGATCCTGAGACTGGCGGTTGCTTCTCGTCTCCGATTGCTGGGGCCGGAGGGACGCCTCTGGTTGTTGAAGCGCGCTGCCGAGGTAGAAGCGCACGCGGTCGTACACTTCCCTCAGCTCTGGGTCCTCGGGAGCAGCGGTCTTGTCGAGGACGCATGCTGCTGCCGCGAGGTTCTCAAGCGGGGTGTCGAAGGTTGGCGGTCCTCTAGCTGCGAGCTGCTGGTAGGTGGATCGTCCCCGGGCTCGAGCCGCGTCGCTGGGCCCGGCTGCAGCCCTGCCTCAAGACTCGGGGCTGTCGGTTTTTCTCGGAGGCGACCAAACCTGGCCGACGGTGTCCACCGCGGGGCGCGGGGACGGGTTGGCGCCTGGCGTGTTGCCAGGAGTCGCCGGTTCCGCGCCCTTGGGGGCGTGGAGAGTGAGGCACTCCCGTGGCGGGTCGTGCCCCAGAACGAGGCGGCTCCGGTGGCGCCGAATAAGGCGCCTCTTGCGTGGAGCCTGGCGGCGTAGCTCGCCGCCTTCGTTGGCGACGAAGTTCAGGCTTCCGAAACGAAAAGCCTGTCCGAAAGCGAAGGCGGGGACCTGCCACGACCGGCCGTCTTTCGAGACAGCGACCGTGAAGTCCCCGAAACAAAGGTAGGAGATCGAAGTCTCTCCCACGATAGCAAAGTAGGAGGCCATCGAAAAACCGAAGCGAGAGCACATAAAGAGGAGCCCCCTTCCTGGCGCGCCAACTGTCGGCGTACTGACCACCGGCACAGTAAAAGTATACGATCGTGGGGGTGGTGTGCCTACGTATTCGATGTGGCCTAGTCTAGGGAAGACTCAAAGGGGTTTTTTACCTGGTTCGGGCCACCTCGAACAGTTTAATACCCTACGTCCAGGGAGCGGATTATCTCGATGATAATGTTACAAAGACTGGATTCTCTCTTCGCGAGAAGATCCGGAACAGGTAGAGGGTAATTGGAATGTGGATGAATGGGGGTGCTTGCCCGAAGGGATGCGAGAACCCTGGGCTCTAGCGGAGTTCGTTGGTTTATCCTTTGTGGTCTTGTAATCTTCTGAATTTGTTATCTTGTGTCATTCGTCTCTATCGCTCTCCGGGCCTCTCTTTATATAGAAGGGGGGTCCGAGGTTACAGATGGTGGGCCCTATGCGATCCTGCCGCCTCGCCGACAGGTGGGCCCTTCCGCTGTCGTTGCCATCATTCGCTTTGCCCATGCGCGGGCGTGACCCGTCGCGTTCGCACGCAGCGGCGGGCACTGTAGCGCCTGTCCGCCACTGTTGTGTCAGCCACAGTGCCACCGGGTCTTGTCCAGCAGCCGTTGCAGCTTTCTGCTGGAGTGTCATCGTGGTGAATCTCGTCCCGTCCCGTCAGGACAGTTGGCGGTTGGCCACCGAAGTAAATGAGTCATAACGCGGCACCTACCCCCCAGGGGTCGCTACTCGGGGGTCGGCTTTCGGAGGTCGGAGTCTGCGTGCGTCTTAGCGCGGCTAAGACTTGGCTGTCGTAGATCGTCGCCTTGAGGGTCGAAGCTCGCTGTCGCTCGACCCCTAATTCGAGGCTTTACGCGTACAGCACGGACCGTCAGGTACCCGAGGTACGTGATGCCGACATGACTACTCTGCCGAATGGGGGAACGCAGCAGCTGATTTTTCAATTTGTGATCTACGGTGGAAAATAAAAGTGATTAACATAGATTTCCCCATTTGACCATTCAACTTAGATCACCCAATCTGCCACACTGCAACTCATCCATTTAGGGCTTGTTTGTTTGGGATTTTGCTTTTGTGCTTTTAGAAAAATTAGTTGGTGACTAGTTAAAAAAAACGATCCAATGAAATTTGAATATTGAGTTTTGTAATATATTTTTAGCTTCTCAGCACACCGAAAGCCAGAAAGCAACCCAAAATGTGCTTTTCAGCATTTAGTTCATTTCATCAGAAGCTTGCTTTTCAGCTTTTCAAAAGAAAACTTTTCAGAACCCGTTTGTTTCAGTTTCTGGCTTTTTAACTTTTTCAACTAAAAAAGTCAGCTGAGAAGCTGAAACAAACAGAGCCTTAGTTATGACCAAACTAGAATCTTAAAAACAATCAAACTAGAATCCTAGAAAGAACCAAATTATAATCCTAGAAAAAACCAAGTAGATATGTTTGATCAAGGCGAGCTTACAGAGATAGCAGTAAAAGCCGATGGATATCTCAAGCAAGAGAGATCACAGATTAAACTCAGCTCTTCTTTCAATGAATGGGCAACTTCTGCACGTACTCTGGGATCACTGCATCTTAAAGTGGGGCACACACTGCCAACAGAATGCGTTGAACAGAGATATTAAGACAGAAGGCGATCCCAAAACATGGAAAATAGGAATTTATGGAAGAACAATGATCTGAAAATGACATAAGGGCAAACCAACGTGAAAAAAACTAACAACAATTTCTATTGCAGTTTAACAATAATATTTCTTATGGAGTTATGGTAGATAATACTATTCAGTTGCAACTATGGCAAACAAATTTCTGTTGAGTATATGCTAATCTACAAGAAAATGATTGATCACGCTGATAAGTGATAAACTCTAAGGCTGTTGCAATTTGAAACTGCCAAGCAACTTTAGCAGCTGAATAAATCAAAGGTGCCTGCATCGTGCTCTTTATGCACTAACGTAGTGGTTAATTCCATCATATGCTGCATCTCCATAGACTGATGGAGCAAAATATCATTGGAGACAAATGTCTGAACTGTTCCACCTAACTCTATCCAGCTACTGCCAGGCACCTTGTTTCCGCAACTAGTCCTCATCACACTCCTTACTTCCGCAAGTTCTTTCCACGCTCCTGCAGCAGCAAATGTGTTGGACATAAGAAGGTAATTTACTGGTTCACTTGGCTCGAGACAGAGCAGCCTATCCATGGCCCACTTTGCCAACTCGATTTCACCTTGCATCTTGCAGGCCCCAAGAAAAGCTCCAAAGACATCAGCATTTCCATCGCAGGAAAGTTTGACTACAACATTGTAAGCATCTTCGATCCTACCAGCTCTACCTAAGAGATCAACCAAACAAGCAAGATGTTCTGGACTTGGATCTATTTGGTATGCCCTCGTCATCAAAAGGAAATACTGTAAGCCTTCTTCAATGAGCCTGGCATGACTGCAGGCAGATAGGACTCCGAGAAAGGCAACTCCATCAGGTTGTATACCTTGTTGCAGCATTCTCTCAAACAGATGAATTGCATTCTTGGCATGGCCAAGGTATGCCAACGAAGAAACCATTGAAGACCATGTAATAATATCTGGATTATAAATCATGGTGAATATTCTCGCTGCCTCCTGAACAAAACCGTTCTTGCCATATGCCAAGATAAGAGCGTTGCCCACCTGGAGAAAGTCCAGAGCCCCTCTCTTTACAGCGTAAGCATGGACTTGGGTAGCCTCATTGGCAGCTGCCATGTTGGCGCAGGAGCTGAGCACGCTGGCAAGCGTGAGCTCATCAGGACAGGAAAACCTGTCTCTCAGCATCAGTCGGAAGAGCTCCAAGGCCTCCTTGCCTTCCCCGTTCTGGCCGTAGCACACAACGATGGCGTTCCAGGAAACGACGTTCCGGACCACCATGTCGTCAAACACCTTGCGCGCGTCGGGGACCTTGACGCACTTGGCGTACATGTCCAAGAGCGCGGTTGCGACCACCTCGTCCGCGAGCAGACCTAGCCTGAGCACGAGTCCATGCACCAGGGCTCCCCTCCTGAGCAGAGGCCCGGCGTCGGTGCCGCCGCGACCACGACGCGGAGGACAGAGCAGGGCGCTGAATGTGAACCCGTCACCGGCGAGCCCAGACTTCCGCATCTCAACGAAGAGCTCCCAGGCGCGGCGCGGCAGGCCGTGGGAAGCGTAGCAGGAGATCATGGCGTTGCAGAAGACGACATCCTTCCGCGGCGTTTCGTCGAACAGCTGGCGCGCGTTCGACACGAGGCCGGACTTGCCGTACGCGTCCGCGAGCGCGGTGGCCACGCGGAGGTCGGAGGCGCGCCCAGACTTGACGGCCAGCGGGTGGATCATCCATGCGCTGGCGCCGAAGTGGTGACGGCCGCCATCGCCGCCGGAGATGGCTCGGAGAAGCAGGGAAAGGACATTGTGTCGGCCGCATCTCATTTCAAGGCAGGCAGGGCGGCGGGCGGCGGCGGGCTCATCTTTGCTGACCAGAAACGTCGTCCAGACAAGCGACGGCAGATGCGCTCCGTCATCGGAGGGGAGGTGACTGAAGAAGCCAATTCCATTCGAGGCAGCACGAGAGTCCCTGATTTGTGAAAAATATTTTAAAACTGCTCACTTCATTCACTTTTATAAGTTGGTTTAAATTAAAATCTAATTTTTCAATATATATCAATCTCACTATACAATACTCCCTCAGTTATTTAATTGATATCGTTGTTGACTTTTAAATTCAATTTTTAAATTTAATTTTGATCATTCGTTTTATTCAAAATATTTGCTCAAATATGTAAAAATTTAGGAGTAAGTTGTGATTCAAATAATTTTAATAATAAATCAAATTATATCAAAATATATGAAATTTATTAAATTTTTTTAATAAGATAAATAGTCAAAGTTAAATTTAAAAATTAACAGTGATATCAGTTAAAGAACAGAGGGAGTACAGGTTTTCTTCTCAAAAATCTCTCTTTCCAATGTAATATTTTTCAGTTATCATTAATTAGCATGCCCAAAGCTAAAATATAAAGTGAACGGATGATGTATTAGCTCTTCCTACCGCTCTAAAGGGACGGTGTAATTCATATCCATCAGATTTATTAATTCATACCGTCTCTACCATCAGAAAGTTTGTTTGTGTGTGGAACATCATAATTTTATTGGCATTTGGGGGCCTTTGGAATGGAAAAATTATGTAGGAATTTTTAAGGATTCTATTCCTATGAATTTTTTCCAAGTCATACCTTTTGGATCATAGGAAAGGAAAATGAAAAAAAAAAAGAATTGCTTTCTTTTTGTTCAATTTCAAAGGAGTGTTACGAAGACGTCAAACCTCTTGGAAATTTCCCATGTGAATGGGGAAGAACACCACCTCAAAAATCTTATGATCCTACAGTGTTCCTTCCTATCCTGTGTTCCAAAGGGACCTTAATTTCAAATTAAGTCATGAATTCTCTTGTTTGTCATGATAATTAATGAAAATGTCTAGGATTTTTTTTATTTTCTTAGCGAACATCTTTGTTCGAATGGAACAATGGGTGAATCTTACCATTTGTGGTTGGATCTTGCCCTTAGACTTTTAGCGGATAAAAACCTATCAATGCTTAGAGTACAGTAATGTATATACTTCTGGCTTGGTATAGAATATAGCATTTCTAATATCAGAAAGTTACATATTATAAAAATTTTGTTTTTATAATGAATCTATTAATATATAAATTATATACTACAAATATTATTAATTTTTTATTATTAAAGTTCTAAGTTAAAAAGGTTTGAGTTTGATCAAAATTAGAAATACTTATATTTTGAAAGGAAATAAGTGCATACATGTTCAAATTATATAAGCCATCTTTATATATTCACCACCTTTTTAGGAGTCAGTAATTTGGCAGCGACTCCAGAGTCCAGACCGCGGATTTACGCTCGCGTCAGTAGCTCCTGGCTCCGTGGAGCTATGGTTTCCCCTTGCTATTCTAAAGTACTATATCATCTATCGCAATATACAGCTAAGAAGACGACCTAGTCCAGTGGTTGAGAGCGTGGCTTTTAACCACGCGGTCGTGGGTTCGATCCCCACGGTCCGCGTCCGTTTTAGTTACTAAAATCATTTACAGTTCAATTCCTACACGATACTCCATTTTCTTTCCAGTTTATTGAAATTAATTATAAAACAGATTGGTTTTTTATTTTCCTACTCACCGATCAGTTTTTTCAGTTTTCCGAATTTATAAGTCAAACTGCATCAAACAAAAACTGAAACCACAGAAAATCGAACAATTTTCTAGACCTGGCTATAAACCATTCGAATCAGTTTCAACGTTAAACTTGCGTTTCTTTTACGCATTGCGCCAGGATTGAAAACAATTAGCTCCAGAAGCCGGCCAAAAATCAAAGGGAAAATTAACGTACAAACAGAAAATAAGCCAGCAGTCTACGCTAGAAAAAAAATTGTATGTCTTAAATTCGGGATCAGATGGTATACGACTGGGGGTGCCCTGTTGTCGTAACAGGCTTGGTTGGGGCGGGCACCCCTCTCGCATCGAATTCGCGAGGTCTGACCACTCCTCATTTCCCTTTTCTGCCTGAAGGATCATGGTTTTACACGGAAGCCCACCGACCCATTTCATAGCTGGCGATAACAGCCACGATTCTGCGGCTTCCGAGGTGGGACTAAAACCTTCGGCTCGGCGACTGCACAGCGCTGCCTCGTCCTGATACATGGCCCATGTGCAAAAAGGCCCATAAATATGGGCCGTTGTTCTTTGAGTCAAATGAAAATTTATTGACAGGAAATAAAACGACGTGTCATAGTAATCTAGGAAGAATTTTAATTAAAATTATATAAATTTATTTATTCTTTTGCCAACTCGGATGGTTGCATATAATATAAAAATTCCGCGAAAATATTTGACATAAATTTGAGGTACCTAAAAGTTAATTGAATGAGCAATAAGTATTAAATGCAAAAACTTACAAAAAATTGTTCAGACTAGTATTCAATCCTTAGTCTCCAAACTGTACCATGCGTGTGGCAGCCAACTGAGCAACTAGACAAATTCTGTGCAAGGAGTGTCGCGCCTGCTTTTTATACTTTGACCGCCAAGTGAGGAAGACAAAATCACGCCTCTTAATCACGCTACTTCAATTAGCGTGACTAAAATTCGGCCTTGTTTGGTTGCGCTTATAATCTGCTTATCGGTCAAAATAAACGATAATCTTGTCAAATGTTCTACTTATTTTTGCTTTTTCTAACAGTCACTTTACAGATTTGAACTACAGTAAACAAAAAGCGAGAAGCCAAAAAGTCTTCGCTTAGCTTATAATCTAAACGTGGTGAAGAAAATCGTACCCAAACAAGACCTTCAAAGTGGAAATTGCCGTTTGCGTGTAATTAGTCACGTTAATCACGCCAATCGGATTGATACGATTAAACTGATCTAGATCTTGAAAATTTAGCTCCGTGGTTTTTCTAAAATATAGATTAAAAAGATTTAAATAATTTAAAACTCGAAATGGCCCAGCTGGTTACTGTTGTGCGACGGTAAATCTCAGTGTTACTATAGAACAGAATTCAGTGCGATCCAGATCACCTGCATTGCAGATGTAAATTCAGACACTGTACTAAATTTGTTTAATTTTCCTCCGTTGGATTTAAAATCAAGGGTGCAAATACGACGCCACAGTGCAAGAAAAGAGCATGTGCTACAGAGAGTAAGCTACAGTAACCAATAAAAATAATTGACGCTACAGTGTTACTGCACCAGGGTGTTTGCTGGCTCGCAAAAATACTGTAACACGGTACAGTCTCGAACACATTCAGAGAATTCGGCCTCGATTCAGTGACAAAAAATGATGGCTGGGTTAGTAAGGGGTCTTCTCCCTACTGACCCCCGTGGCAGCAGCGGTTTGTCACCGATGAGTGTTAGAGAACTACTTCCGTTCGATCCGCAGATTCTCCGTTACTGTGCCATACTATATACTCCTTTTTATCTCACTATAAGTGATATTTTTTATTTTTTGAAATCAATATTTTGATCATTCGTTTTATTTCATAAATTTAAAAAAATATGAAAATAAATAAATCAAAGTTAAAGTACTTTTAATAATAAATTATTTCATAATAAAATAAATAATATTTTTACAAAATTTTAAATAATACGAATGATCAAAGATTGATTTCAAAAATTAAAAACGCCACTTATAATTAGAGTATTTTTAAAATTTTAAACTCCATTTTTGGTCTACGCTGTAGCCGTCCGTAAACTAGCTCAGCTGAAATTTTAGTCTGCAACGGACATGCCACCGTGTCCGATAAAATTTGTACGTCCACGAACAAGCAGTCGCACCGGAGCAGTGGCAATGGCAACGGCAAGACCTGCCGCACTCAAACCTCTTACCTCGCCGATGGCTGCGACTCCAATCACAGCAAGCAGATCGTAAGAACGACGACACAAGCAAACCACGAAACAGCAGGCGCCATGATCTGTCAAAGACCGGCGGCAAGCTGCAGCGGCAGCAGGTTCCGTGTCTGCTGGTCTCCTCTGCGGGCCAGGATGAGCGCCGCCACGGCGACGAGGACCAGCGCCGCGATGCCGCCGGCCAGGCAGAGCCTCCTCCGCCGCGCGGAGCCCTGCATCCGCCGGGCCTCCGCCAGCTCCGCCTCGGCCGCGCCAACGTCGCCCGCTGCCGCCGCGACGTGCCGCTCGATGTCGTCCACGCGTGCGCCCTGCGCGTCCACCAGCGCCGCCATGTCCAGGAACAGCTGCTGC
>BCLF01000028.1:630085-662170 GCA_001602275.1 Zoysia japonica | reverse complement strand
CGCGCGGCGGTCCATGGACGCGAGGCGCGCGCGGAGGCGGCGCGCTGACCCGAGGAGGCGGACGAGCGCCGCCTGCGTGGCGGTGCGCCCGCCGCCGGAGCCAGCGACGACGTTCTTGGAGACTTCGGGCGCGGACCGCAGGAGGGAGAGCTCGTCCCGGAGCGCGGTAATCTCGTTCTTCGCCGCGTCCGCCTCGGTCAGGAACGCCCCGAGCTCAGGGTCGTCGCCGGAGGAGCCTGGTGCGCCGCCCTGCTGCACCTTCGCCGCGGCGGCGACGAAGGAGTCCGTCATGAGGTCGTTCATCTTCGCCGGCCGCCGGGCGAGCGAGATGGCGGTGAGGTCGATCTGTGCTGTGGTCAATTGTTGCTGAAACAAGCAATACTTGCCAGATCTTTTCTCCAACACCATTTAATTAAGGTGATGTAGATCGCTAGATCCAGCAGTAGTGGGCACGTCGTCCTCGTCTTCTTTCCTTTTAGACGCTCGCACAGGCTGCAGCTTAAGCTAATGTATCTACAGTAGCTTATGCATAAGCTCAAAAAACTTCGAAACATATCCTTTTCGGCTAGATGGAAAACAGTTTATATAAACAGTATTTTTACTGTACATATAAGTATATAAACAGTTTAATGAACGGACAAAAAAAAACTTTGCCAAACATACTTTTATTAGAAAATTCCTGCTACTTCTACCAAAGTGATTCTAGGAATCAAACTAGTTAGGGTGCTGGTGAGGGATCAGGATCCTCTGCAGAGCAACCCGACTGCTGACCGTACTGACTGCGGAGGATCTGATTCAACTGACTGCTCGAGCGACTGCTGACCGTACTGGCTGCAGAGGATCTGATCGAGCGACTGCTGACCGTACTGGCTGCGGAGGATCAGTCGAGTTGCTCGACGTTGGATCTCGCAGCTAGGATCAGATGGCTCAGCACGGCAGCCTCGTTTGACCCGACTGCAACTCACGTAACATTTTTTAATGAAATGGTTTTCTCATTTCAAAAATAAAAATAACATTTGATTCTTAAAAATTTATATATTTTTTAGTGGAAGTAAAAAAAATATATATAACCATACAAATTATAAAAAAATATTTAGAAATGATAAAGTTGTGTTAGGAAAAGAAAAAATATATTAGAAAGTGATAAAGTTGTGTTGGAAAGAGAAAAAAAGTGATCGGTGAGTGAGAAAAGTGTGTTGAGATGAGACAAATATGTATCGGTAAGAGAGGAAAGTGATTGGGAACCGAGAAAAATCTGTTAGAAAAAATATTATATTGAGAAGTGAGAAAATTATATTTGGAAGAGATAAAAGTGATGGGTAACAAGAAAGGTGTATTGGAAAAGATAAAATTATATTGAAAAGAGAGAAAATTGACTAGAAAGCAAAAAAATGTATGTTGAAAAAAGAGAAAAATATATTAGAAAGTGAGAAAGATATGATGGGAAAAGAGAAAACTAATTGGAAGTGAGAAATGTGGGTTGGTAAGAGAGATAATTATATTGTTAAGTGAAAAAAGTGTGTTTGGACTCATATTCACTTTTCTCTCCTACTAACACATATTTCACTCATCCTAACACACCTATGTCGCTTATCAATCATTTTTTCTCTTCCCAACACTACTTTTTCACTTCTTAATATATATTTTTTTTATCTTTTTAATATAACTTTCTCTTTTTTCTAACACAACCTTATCATAAAAAATATAGTTTGTATGGTTATATATATTTTTCTTACTTCCACTAAAAATATATAAATTTTTAAGCATTAGAATGTTATTTTTATTTTGAAATGAGAAAACTATTTCATTATAAAATGTTACGTGAGTTAATCGTCGGGCCAAGCAAGGCTGCCGTGCCGAGCCGTCCGATCCTAGCTGCGAGATCCAACGTCGAGCAACCCGACTGCTCGAGCGACTGCTGACCGTACTGACTGCGGAGGATCTGATCCGCTGGTGAGGGGGGTGGTAAAACAGTGATCCTAAGCTACCCTCTAAACCTATGTAAAAAAATGAACTAAATTTTCAAAATGCCCTCCACTTTTAAAAAAACTACTTCATTTTTTTAGACTAAAAAGGTTACAGGTGTAACTTTAAGTGCCCCTTTTTACACTTATAGAACACAACATTTCCTTGCATCATCGATAACTCTGATTCATCAGTAGCTATTTAACTTTATTACATGTTAAACTTTTCTCTAAATTTTTTCAAAGATGCTCTTTTTCTGTGAAATGTCTCCAAATTATTTCTTTTTTGACAAAAGGGTTGAGCGACGACTTGTCAGCTACCTTTAAGTTCTAGAACAAGCATTCATCAAGATGGATCTGAGGTTTCGTGTCTCCGTTGCAACACACTCTCGGTCGAAGAGAGCAGAAACCACAGCAACGCCTTTGAGGTTTGGCAGCGCAAGCTCCATCACTGAACCTGCATTTGTTGCATTTGATGCCGCCGATAGCCACCACAGGCAACTTTGAAACAGAGGACACAGCCTTCAACCCCTCAAAACCCAAGATTGGATTATTTTCCTTCGTTGTCGTTGGAAAGACACCTCCGCAGCCGATGTAGTCTGCGCCGTCCTTCCAGGCCTGCTCGGCCTGAGCAGGAGTCTTGCACGAGACACCAATGATCTTGCCTGGACCCAGGAGCTCGCGCACTTCCCATGCCGGCATGTCTGATTGACCAACATGGACGCCATCAGCATTGCATGCCAGGGCAACATCTACACGGTCATTGATCAGTAGGGGCACTCCAGTGGACCTGCAAATTTCCATACAGGCCTTGGCAGCTTCTAAAAGTTCCCGTGTTTCAGAATCCTTTTCCCTGAGCGTTGGAAGTGGAAAGCACATTGGTGAATGGAATGGCAACACCACAACAACGACAACAACAAAGCTTTTAGTCTCAAGCAAATTAGGATAGGCTAGATATAAAACCTCGAGAGACGACAAAACAAAGAGCAACAACCGGCGATCAAAGTTCAGGCACGTGAATTGCTAGCCTACACAAACTCCTATTCAAAGTTAACTCCTTAGCGATATCTCAATCCTTCAGATCTCTCTTCACAGACTCTTTCCAAATCAAATTTGGTCTACCTCTGGCTCTCTTCACACCGTTTGACCGATTTATCATCTCGCTACAAACCGGTGCCTCTTGTGACCTTTGTTGAATATGTCCGAAACACCTCAAACGATGCTGTACAAGGTTCTCCTCAATTGGTGCCACTCCTAATCTCTCTCGTATGTTATTATTCCAAACACGATCTCTTCTCGTGTGGTCACACATTCATCTCAACATACGTATTTCTGCTACGTGTAGCTGTTGGACATGTCACTTTTTCATACGAACACTCTGCTCTATATAGCATGACAGGACGAATTGCAGTCCTATAGAATTTACCTTTGAGTGTTTGTGGTACTCTACTATCACATATGACTCCAGAAGCTTGACGCCACTTCAATCATCCGTCTTTAATTCTAACTTACATCCTCATTAATTTCTTTCTGTAACATTGAACCCAAATTACGAAAAGTATTCTTCTTCTTGGTTACCACCTGCCCATCAAGTCTAACATTTCTCTTCTCGATTGCGGTAGCACTAAAATCACACCTCATATACTCTATTTTAGACCTACTAAATCTAAAACCCTTTGACTCCAAAGTATGCCTCTATGATTCTAACTTGTGGTTCACCTTTATCCTGCTCTCATCTACTAGCACTACATCATTCGCAAAAAGCATACACTAAGTAATGTCCCCATGTAAGTCTTGTATGATCTCATCTATTACCAAAGTAAAAAGATAAAGGCTCAGAGCCGACCTCTGGTGCAGTCCTATATTAATTGAAAACTCATCAGTGTCTTCATCACTTGTTCGAACACTTGTCACCACATCATTGTACATATCCTTAATGAGGTTAATGTACTTTGTTAAGACTTTGTGCATTTCTAATGCCCATCGTATTACGTTTTTAGGCACTTTATCATAAGCCTTCTCAAGCCTTCTCTAGGTCAATGAAGATCATATGCAGACTTTTTTTCTGTTCTCTTTATCTCTCTATCAGTTGCCTTATTAAGAAAATTACCTCTATAGTGGATCTCTCAGGCATGAAACCATATTGGTTTTGTGTGATTCAATGATCCCCGCAGACGGTGCTCAATAACCCTCTCCCATAGCTTCATTGTGTAGCTCATTAACTTGATCCCTCAATAGTTAATACAACTTTATACATCTCTCTTATTCTTAAAGATCAGTACTAAAGTACTCCACCTCCACTCGTCAGGCATCTTGCTTAATCGGAAGATAAAAGCCAAACTATCGCTATATCGCCAAGACATCTCCACAAATGGGAATCCTATCTGGACCCAACGCCTTACCTCCTTTCATCCTTTTCAAAGCCTCCTTTAACTCGTATTTCTGAATTCTTCTTATAAAGTGCCTATTTAGATCATCGAAAGAGATATTCAACTCAATGGATAAGCTCCTACTATCTTCGTTCAAGAGTTTAGCAAAATACTCCCTCCATCTATCTTTGATTTCTTTATCATTTGCTAACAAAGACTCTGCTTCATCCTTAATGCATTTAACTTGGATGAGATCTCTAGTTGTCCTCTCTCGAATTTTGGCTATCTTATAGATGTCTTTTTCCCCTTCTTTCGTGTCTAATAGATGGTACAAGGCATCAAATATCCGACCTCTTACCTCACTCATCGCTCGCTTTGCAGTCTTTTTTGCTATTTTATATTGCTCTATGTTGACCGCACTCCTATCAAGGTGTACCCGCTTAAAACACTCTTTCTTCTCTTTGATAGCTTTCTGAGCATTTTCGTCTCATCACCATGTGTCTTTGGCTTCACGTCTGGCATCTCTAAGTCACACCAAGCTCCTCTGAGGCTACTTTTCTAATGCAAACGGCCATCTTCAACCACATAACATTTGCATCATCTTCTGTCTGCCAAAGGGTCTCCTTGATAACCCTTTCTTTGAAAGTTTGTGCTGCATTCTTTAATCTTCCACCACTTTGTCCTTTCCACTTTAATTTGCTTCCTCCATAGAAAACGCAACTGAAGCGAAAGTCCGCTATCACAAGCCTATGCTGAGGTACCTCACATTCTCTTGGTATCACCTTACAGTCTGAGCAGGCATGAATATCTTTCCTTCTTACTAAGATAAAATCAATCTAGCTACAGTGAGGACCACTCTGAAAAGTTACGAAATGAGAGGCTCTCTTTCTAAAATAAGAGTTCGCAACAAACAAATCGTAGGCTAAGGCAAAATCCAAAACCCCCTCCCTTTCTTGATTCCTACTCCCGTAGCCGAAACCACCATGCACCCTCTCGAAGCCTACGTTAGAAGAGCCAATGTGCCCATTTAGGTCTTCTCCTATAAAGAGCTTCTCAGCGATAGACATACTGCTGACCATCGCATCCAAATCCTCCCAAAATTGCTTCTTGACACTATCATCCAGACCTATTTGAGGGGCATAAGCACTAATTACATTCAGAATTAAATCTCTAATAACCAGCTTCACTAGAATAATCCTATCTCCGTACCTCTTGATGTCCACCACATCATCTTTAAACCTCTTATCGATCACAATGTCTACCCTGTTTGTTGTTGTCAATGTCTCCGTGTACCAAAGCTTGAAACCGGTATCTTTCACCTCCTTTGGCTTTTGACCCTTTCATTTCGTCTCTTAAACACAAAGAATATTCACATGTCGCCTAATCATTGCATCGACTACCTCTCGAAGCTTACCCGTGAGCGATTCTACATTCCAACTACCTACCCGCAACTTACAAGACTCGACTAGCTTTCTTACCCCCCGCATCCGCCGAGTCAAATGCGAAGACCCTTGCTCATTTTCCACTACACACAGGCGACGGCGCAGCGCGCCACTAAGGATGCGACGACCCGATCTTTGCACACTTACCACCGCATCCAGATCACGATATGGCGCACCACTAAGGATGTGGTGACCCGACCCTTGCTCATTTTCCACCATACCCGGGTTCCGACATAGCACGTCGCTAAGAGGGTTACGTCCCAATGAAATTCTTTGAAGTTTCATTTCTATGGGAATGGCTATGATAGTTGTTGGCTCGCCACGTCTAACACAACCCACTAAATTATCCAGGCTTGATACCGACCCTCCTCTTTTATCCGGGCTTGAGACCGGCGATGTCAAATATAAAGCTATGTTAAACCTAGACGGATTTAATGGAATGGCAATACTGTATCAAAATAAAACCTTTAATGGTTTTCAAGAAAAGAGACCTCAATTGGACAATAGTGGCTCCTCCTTCAATGGCAGCTTTCACTGAATCTTTTATAGAGCGGCCCCACTTCTTGTTCATCCCAGAGTCTGTCACTGCATACAAGAAGAGATCATCTGGACTGAACCTGTGCAGTGAGCCCATGCTACATAAGGGTGACTTGAGTCTGAAGAGATGGTCACAAGGGCCTTGAGGTCCATTTCCAATCACAATGTCTTTACTCTGATAAAGAGCAGATTCTAGAAATTTCTTTGCAGCCTGCCAAATTTTGCGTATGACAACAAAAAACACTGTAAGACCTAAATACTGTGAAACAGCTAATTGAAAGAAGACATAGCGCTGATCAAGGTTATGAAGGTACTAAGAATTAGGCACTGCAGACAAATGTTTGATGAAACAAGGGTCAGACAGTCCTCATGAGATTTGAATATACCCTTTGACACAAAATTGTAGCTCTGGGAAAATAACCCAAACAGGCTACAAAGGTTCTAGACTCCAACTGCTGATTATCTGCTAGTTAGTGGCCAAAATGCTAAATGCAGTAATTGTATATAAGGAAATATCTAATGAAAAGATATGCAAATCACCACCAGTTATTTAGGACCTTGTTACTAAAGAGTTGCCATCATATGAGAGAAATTTCTGACACACTAACTTTTGTAGAAGACAGCGAAACAGTAAGACATTATACTAGCAAGAATAGAGAAAATATTTCAATCTGGGACAATTTTCCAAGAGATACCGCAAAGGAGGCGGAAGAAAATCGTATGTTTGTTAAAAATCATACCAAGCTTTCTGTTTGGTCCTTAACTCCTTTTCAGGTATCAGTGAGTGAGAAGTACTCTGTCCCCCTCCAAGAGAAGAGTGAGAAGTAATTAAACTGTCGAGCACAAACCTGAACAGCATGTAGCATCGTTCCACCTTTTGCAAATTCAGCAGCTATACATGATGCCAAAGTGCAACCAGTTCCATGTGTGTTCTGGGTCTGTATACGCTGACCACGGAGCTCAATGAATTCCTTACCTGATAACATGTTGGAACTTGCATAAACATATGGAATAGATGAAGAAAAGCAATTATAGTACTCAATAATACCGTCAAAGAATACATCAATCGCGTCTCAGGAATCAGGCATGTTCCCACCTTTCACAAGAACATGTCTGCAAAAGTTGGGTTTACATAAGTTACAAATTCGTTTTAGCTACTGAAACCAGCAGGGATCTAATTAGGAACATAACTTATAGTGATTCAATCTCATGTGAGCCATTTGCTAATGTAATGCATGAAAAGCTGTATACTACAATCACAGCGGCCAGGCTAGAACTCATCCAAAGACATGGCAACAAACAGTCTTGTGCACAAAGAAGGCTTCCAATGGTAGGATACAGGAGCAACAAATGCTTCACTCCTCATGTTGAACAAACAGAAATTTTGTATATCACACTGGCAAAGCAAGGCATGTAAATAAAAGGGTTATGACAATAATGATAAACAGTTTGCTTATACAAATATATTTAAAAGATTCCAAGCATTAATATAGCAATGGGATATCTGGCTAACATTTCCCTGTAAAAAAGTATATATCTGAATGTACAAGCATGTGATGTTGCACGTTTAAACTACGGCTAGGATGACATATAATGTTAAATGTACTCTATAGCAATGAGAATATTTAACTAAAATATGAATCACATACTTTGGACCAAATTTGTAAATGGATTCAGCTGCATTCCGCATGTTACAAACCGTTTGCAGTGACATGTTCCCTCGTAACTTCGATGATTCTTTCACATTTCGAGTGACTATATCAGCCATAGAAAATAATTCATCCCTGTTCAAAGCACAAGACATTTAGAATGTAATGGCAATCACAAACCAGTTATTTAGTAAAAATGCATATTGCATAAAGATTTACAGAACAAGATAGGAGCTATTTCTTTCTACCTGTACGCAGCAGGGGTTGAAGGTCCTGAAAGGGTATCTCCACTTGTGGATACCATGACCGGATCCACTAATAAAGCTGCCTTCACAAGCACATTTCATGTCAAGTAAGTAATTGAGTCTGTAGCTATGTTCTAACTGAATACTTGCAATAGTATGACATACCTTTGACTGGGAACTTCCTGAGACATTCACACAAAACTTTTAACTACTCCAGCTGAAGGAAGCATCCCTGTTTTCACCTAGATGAATAAAGCATCCCGTGTGAGTTACATTTGAAGCTATATTGAAGTGAACAACAAATACAACAATAACAGGAATATTCGAGAACTATTGGTGCTGAAGATAGTCTTGGTGGCACGAATTGGTAACACAATAAATTACATATGTAGAAGTGCCTAATCTCCTAAAAATCTAAGATATGCAGTTTCTCCAATGCAAATGAATTCTCATGATTTCTAGAACCAGTAAAACAAAATTCATAGAAATTAAATTTTCGAACACATAAAATGCTGCGTGGCAAACTAAATCAATGAAACATCCAAAAGTTTTTCATGGTTTGCTTATTGCAACCATAGCAACATTCCCAGCAACAAGAACTGTGTATAAAGCCCCAGACTGAAAATGGTACGCACTGAGAGCGCTAAGCTTCCTAAGAACACCCCAAAATCAAGTTACTCCTAACACATTGCTGAACCATGTCGCCGTCACTTGACACTGAAAGACAGAGGGAATTACCACGTCCACCGACATGTCCGAGAGCACCGACTTGAGCTGCTCCTCGACGAACTCCTCCAGCACCGGTTGGACCCCCTGCACCACCACCAACCCAAATCAACCCTCTTTTCTCGACCGAATTGGGTCGAAAAAAAGCGAACTTGTCATAAAGGGGACGGGAATCAAAGAGGCCGGGGCGTTAAACGAGCCTGGACGCCGACGGTGTTCTGCGCAGTGACGGCGGTGACCACGGAGGAGCAGTACGCGCCCAGTGCCGCGCTGGCCTTGATGTCGGCCTGGATGCCCGCGCCGGCGCCGGAGTCGGAGCCCGCCACAGTCAGCACGTGCGGCCACGGCATCGCGCCCGCCGCCGCAACGAGTCTGCGCGGCCGGGACGGCGGGGTCCGCGACGAGGTGGAAAGGGAGAAGAGGAAGCTGGAGGGGAGGCGCGCAGCAAGGACCGACAGTGAAGCTGTGGACGCCGCCATGGCGGAGAGGTCAAGCGGGAGGTTGTCTTCGTGGATGGGAGACCAGAATCTGGTATCTGAAGAGTCAGCCTTTTTGCCTTTCTGGTTCGTTTTTTTGCCTCGGCTCTTTTCTACGACATCGAAATGATTATTTTTCACATTTGGCCTTTCGAAAAGAATCAGAGCTTTTTGAAAACAGGATTAAAAAAAAAAGTGATTAGCCCGTAATCTGATACAATAGCGAGATGAAAGGGCACTTGAGAAAGACGGCAATAAGGTATCTCGAAATATGAACAGTGCTCTGTGCTAATTCGCCTGATTTATATGCTATTCACGTCAATTTTTAACTTTTAGCGTCGACTATTCATCTAATTTAAAAATGCCGTCCTACAAAACTTTATGTTTTTGTTCTATGCCATCCAATTTTAATCAATAATTTTACAATATATTTTTATATAAGTTTTAAAGTTAGTGAAAGATATGTTTGGTTAAATATAGATGTAAAGTTATCTTGGAATAGAAATAATGCATCAGACAAAACTCTTATATACGGGTATCACAACTACTACCTTCGTTACAAAATTTCTAGTATAAGCATTTTCTAGATTTGGTTAAAGTTAATCTCTTTTATCTTTTACTAATAATATTTAGAAAATTACATAATTTCTAGTAAAAATATATTTTTTATGAAAGCTTATTTCATAATGAATCCAAAAAATATAATTTTTATATAATAAAATATTATTAATGGTTAAGTGATAAAAGTTTGACTTTGACTAAATATAGAAATGTTTATATTTTGGAACGGACGGATTATCTTTCTCGCAATCAACATTTTAACATGTTGTCTATAAATACTTTCTTTACAAAAATGTTTATTTGAATATATATTCTTTTGAAACCATTATTTGAATATATTGGTGTTGAGCCTATAACCTCTAGTACTGTAGTATGTAGCCTTCATTTATACTTCAGCCATTTGTGTAATTGACTCTAGTTAAAAAGCTAATGGTATATTTGGCTTTGTTTTTTAATTTTGCATATTTGACTTTGGTTTTTTTAAAACGAACAATGAGATTTGATCTTACTCCGTTATCTCCACTCGACGGTGTTAAAGGTGCGTTTGGCACCTTGAAACATTTCAGATTCTTGAATGAATCACTTGAAACGGTGCCAAACAACTAAAACGGTGAAACGTTTTACCGTTGAATCACTTGAAACGTTTTGAGAATTTGACTTGGACAAGTGAAACAGCTTCGAGGGTGTTTCACCTGTGAATCACTTTGTTGTTAACCATATAAAAATCTTTTGAAATTCAAAAATGTTCCCTCAAGTATCTAAATTTTTTTTAAGTTGTTTTGTTAGGTTCATCTTGTCAAACTTTTTGGGTAGGTACTTTTCGAGTTATTCTTAAAGTTTTTTAAAGTTGTTTTATTAATTTTCAAAGTTTTCTAAAATTGTTTTATTAGTTTCAAAAATTTTCTAAAGTTGTTTCGATATTTTTATTTTAATACAAGAAGAGTATATTGGTCATTTCAATCCTCTTTTTTGCTTTTTTAATCTGAATTACTAAAATTTGCCAAACGGTTTTTAAATGATTCTGTTTCTGACTAGAAACGTTTCTGTACTGAAACTGAAATATTTCACATTCTTCAGAGAATCAAAATTGTACCAAATACACCCTAAGTTTATGTAAAACAACATGTTTGCCCTTCCACTATTGATCATATTCTTCATTTATTTTGTACAATTGATTTGTTTTGTAAAAAAATAATAGCATATAGAAAAATTCAGCAAATAATTAAATGTATTTTGAATGTAATTTAAGTAAAAATTTGAATGTTTTGACAAAATTCTAAATATACTTTATTTTTTAAAATTTTAACATCAAAGGTAATTTTGTCCTTTTCTTATGGTTTTCATTATCTATTAATTTTTTCTTATTTTTAAATTATTAAAAAATTTACCGCTAACGATGTTAGAAATTAGGATCAAACGGCATATTCACTTTAAAAAATCAGGATCTAATGTGTAAATTTTAAAAACTAATATTAAACACACAATTAACTTATTAAATTGAATCACTGATGCAATTGTCCTTTTATGCTTGGGTTCATTGCGCCCACACATTCAATTGATTTTGATTGGGTCGCTAGACTTGGGTGAGTTGCGGGCTGGACCGAGAACGGCGAATATAAGTAGTCTCCTAAACAAAAGTGGGCTGGCACAACGAATTGTAAGCCCAACCTGAGGCCCACGGCCTGCAAAAGGCCTAGGATCGGGAGACTACGATTGGCGGAGCTAAAGGGGACACTGGTTGCAACAAATCCTCTCCCTGGAATGCGGAATGGGATCCACTGGGATGAATGTGTCTCCGTTCTAAAATATAAATATTTTTAGATTTAAATAAGATTAATTTTTTTAACTTTTACAAATAATATCTAGCAAATTACATAATTTTAATGTAAAAATTTATTTTTTATGAAAACTTATTTTCTAATGAATAAAAAAAATATAATTTTTATATGACAAAATATTATTAGTTATACATTATTAGTGATGAAAGTGATAAAAATTTGATTTTATTAAAGCCAGAAATACTTATATTTTGAAATGGAGGGAGTAGATGGGTCAGTAGTTATATGTTTCTATTGGGACGGATATTCGACACCTTGATGAGTGTTAGAGGATGGGATGAAGAGTTTTTCAAATTGAATTGAGTCTTATGAAATTTTTATGTGATTTTTAAAATTTCTACATTTCAAACAAGAATTTAGTTGGTGACCATTCCTGTGCTTCTACAGCTTTCCAAATTTCCCTTGTGAAAAGTTATCTTTGTTGATTATCATAAATATGTAATAAACTCAAGAACAATGTGTAACAGCTTAGGCCTAAATACGCTTGTGCTTACACACACGCTGTGTGGGCCACGTCTGCACAGCAACTCGCTTACGTTTTTATTGTTATTTCGCGTAAAAAGGTTAACTCGATGTTACTATGCTTTGATCTTTGACTATTTAAGTTGATCCATCTCTCTTTAAACTAGTAAAATAGGACTAATCTCATAGTTTTCCTCCACCGCAAGCTATAGAAGTTGATCCTCTTTCATGAGCCTCAAAGATTCCCATCCTCAAAGGACTCGACATCTTTGTCGAAGCAACTTTTAAGATCGATCCTCCTTTGCCACATCGTATGTCAGCAGCAGCATACGTGTCTTGTCGTGGCCCCGCAAAACCCACGCGCCATGCACACTGTATTTGCGCCATTGACCGTACGCCACCGTGACACAGCGAAGATCGGCTCTGATACCATTCTGTAACAGTCTAGATTCAAATACGGTTCATGCCCAAGCACACGCTTGTAGGCCACACCTACACAGCAACCCGCTTATGCTTTCGTACTCGCTTTGTGTAAAAAGTTAACTCGAAATTACTATGCTTTGTATCCTTAGCTATTTAGGTTGATCTATCTTTATTTAAACTAGTAAGATAAGACTACTCTTATAGTTTTCTTTACCACAAACGATAGGAGTTGGGTCTCTTCCATATGAGCCTCGCACAATGCCACGGAGTCCATGGTCGGGTTTGAACCCCAAAAATTCCTTGTCGCGGAAGCAACAACAGCAATGGAGAACATCACTTGATCTAGTGGACGAAAATGGAGGAACGCCAGCACCCACAAGTGCAACCCGACAATTGAACAATGGCTATCTAGTGACAGTCGTGGTGAGGAACAGAACAGCACAAGTGCTGAACGTATGGCTCTCTAGCTTCGACAAAGCTAAGAATGGACGCCCACCTTTAGATCCTAGTCGCGTGCAATAACAACCAAGAACAGTAAAAAACCAAAAAGCAATTCGAATTTATAATTATTATTGCAGCCTTCATCCACGTGTCGCACCTTGAACATAGTATATTTTTCAACCCAATCTTTTTTTATGCAAATGGAATGTACCAAATTTCGCTGGCCTCTACATTTTGATAGACAGGCAGTTCAATATGTGGTGCCATCAGTTTTATGTGGTTCCCTTTTCTTTATTTTTTGCGATGGACTTTTGTGTGGTTCTCATAGTACTTTGCATCACATGGATGCAAGAAAAATGCTGACCAGAAAATTACTTTCATCATTAACATTTCTTTGTGAAATGAGCCATATGCTATGTGGGGTGGCCTAGATTGTTAGGGCCATTCTACATACCTGGCAACTTATTTCTCTGTGTTTGAAAATTATTACAGGATAACAATCACAAGTTCACAACCTTCGTCCCAAAAATATATACATTTCTGAGTTTAACCAAAGTAATCTTTTTAAAATTTAACTATTAGTATCTACAAAATTAAATATTTTTTAATATAAAGTTATATATTATAAAAGTTTGTATTTATGATGAATCTAGTAACATAATTTATAAATGATAAAATATTATGATTCTCTTTTATTAATGGTTAAAATTAAATAAGTTAAACTTGATTGAATCTAGAAATACTTATATTTTAGGAAGTAGGGAGCAAACTAATTAAATTAATAAAAGGATTAATTCCTTGAAAAAAGTGTGGTTATATGGTCTAGTATGTTATTAGTGCTTCTTCCGTTTTCCTTTTTTCTTATGCATAGAATCCTCTCGTCCACGAGTTGAGGAGGGAACCAAGAGACAAAACCATGGCCGGGCCGAGACAAAAGCCGGTTGTCCTGTGCCGCTGGCTCCGTAATGAAATACCGAGCCGAAGCATACGGCGCCAGGCAGATGCGGCAGAGCTTAAAGAAGCTCTGTCTAGTTGTTCACTTGTGTGCGTTTCTAACGCTGCCCACACACAGTAGATAACTAGCTAGAGCCTCTCTCTCTCTCTCTCTCTCTCTCTCTCTCTGTGTGCCTAGTGGACAAGCGTCACTGAGCAGCTTCTTCCTGTCTTCTTTTTCTTGCTTCGATCATCGAACAAAATCGTCGTCCTCGCTTGAGGTAATTAACTTCCCTTCTCGTTTCTGTCTGGTTAATTTGACGCCATCCCTTCTTGCTTGATACTGATTGGTTTCGTTCTTTCTCCTGTCAGGTCTTGTTCCGGCTCCAGGAAGTGGTGAGAGACGGGGATAGAGCTGTAGAGAAGGAGGCATCTGATCAGCCGGTACGTTTCTTGGCTTCTCCTTTCCCTCTGGTCGTATATATGCTAGGAATTACATTGCTAGTATTGCTACTGCTCGGCGAAGTATATGAAGTATACGATAAGTATACGATAAGATGTGTAGTGCTTTAGTTTTAAAACTTCAGTTAGTTTTGCACCCAAGCAGCCTAGATTTCCAATACTATTCTATTTTTACTAAGCCATGGCATCCTCTGAAAACTACATCGAATAATTCGTATCCAATCAGAGCCTAATTAAATTGCAACATCTACTGGCTACTGCTATGAACATTTCATCAAATCTCTTCCGTAAGCATAGAATTTACAAGCCCTGCGAGTAGCATGAGCGAAGGTATATGTCTAGCGCACAAGTAGCTCATATAGCACTACACATCTTATCGTATACTTGATGTACGATATGCGACCAGAGGGAAATAACATGGTATGTTTCTATATTTTCTAAAAGACCATTCTCTACCTCTTTTTTTTTTTCCTAAAACGAGAAACGACGATGCATGTATGTTATTGGTCATATAATGGGTGGCTTTCAGGCAAGCCAAAAGGAAAAGGAACAGTATGCAAACCATAAAAGGGTTATTTAAGATTATACGTTGGTAACATGCCGCTAATTGGCTTGCTATCGGCTTAGCAAGGTAGAGTGAACACAGGACATTGAAAAATACTGAGCCGACCAAACGCACTAATGTTTCTGTTCGGGTCAAAATTTAAGAAAACTGCATGTGGTATATCCTTGAAACTGTACTGCTAGTGGGTGCTCTAACAAAAACTGCGGTTTTTGAAAAGTTTGGTTTGTAAATAATACAACATCCAAACAAGGTCAAGATTGGTCAGCTTGTGGCTTTTAATCAGATGTCCTTGATGCAAAAACACGTAACGGAAAACACAGGTTTCATGCTGTACGGTAGAGAGCAAAAAGATGTAAAATTTGTATGGCTCATGGAACCATTTGTTAGGTTTATCTTCACCAACACAGTTTTATATATGCAACCTCTTCAGTTCTTATATGGTAACTCCATCACCAAACCTGCCTTTCCTTTTGGACAGAAACTAAGACAACTTAATATGTGTGACCGCGAGCATTGCAAACTGTGCTGCCAAAAGGTCCAGAGTCACTCTGGGCATTGGGGTTTACCCTAAATTCGGACCGGACAATTCGGACTTTGAAAACTCGGATTTTCAAAAATGATACCTAAAAGAACAAACCCATGAACCTGATATTCCAGGTTCGGGTGCAGGCCGTATACCCAAATTACACGATTTTACATAGTCATGTTGAAAATTGTCAAAACACTACACATCTTATCGTAGTTTGGAACAAGTGAATTTATGTTATACTACTATATAGATTTGTACGTTTTTGTAATTGATCTGTGAGATGAGCCTAGCTGGCTGGGGAGGGGATGATTACTAGGTTAAAATAGGTTCAGTTGATGACTATTCGGGTATTTTGGGTGGTTTAGGTATCGAAGGTATAAACCCGAATAGGCTCAAAATTAGTTTGGGTTTTCATATCTACTACTTGAAAAATTGATTCAGGATTCTAATTTCGGATTTTCCAGGTTCGGACCCGATGTTTTTTCGGGTTCGAGCTTTATGCTCAGGTTTTGTGCCCGGCATGAGTCTGGCCCCAAACGTAAAATGTTTATAGAATAATTCCGTCATTCCAGTCCCCAGCTGATGATTACATCATCTTATCTGTCCTTTCCACGATCAAAGTCACACATACTTTGATACAGTGTAACAAATTTATAAAGAACTAGTCTAAGTGTCCGTGCTACACTATGGGCAGGAAAACTGATGTAATTTTTTTTCAATACGAAAGACAATACGATATATTCTCGCTCCACTAAGAGAGACAACGTGACACAATTCTACTACAATACAGTTATGACAGATTGTATAGTAACTACTGAGCTACATGGACAAAAAAGTAAATATGATATTATGAGCTTAGTCCTTATACGCCACCCATCTGATTCAAAGATACACAAATAAATTTGATTTCGTTTGCTTAGTAGCTGCATGGCGAAGTAGCAGCACGATGCCTGCAATTTGAGCCTGACTTTAGACTGCTGAATGCCGGCCGGTGTGGTGGCCTGCCTTAACCCAACGCAGAAACGCAGTGGATGTTTGAGCCCAACTTTGGACTGCTGAATGTCAGCCGTTGTGGTGGCCTGCCTCAACCCAACGTAGAAACGTGTTGGACATCGACGCGGAGCTTGTAAGTGGAAACGCGTTGGACATCGACGCGGAGCTTGTAAGTGGCATCCATCTCATCACCGTGCACAAATGATGTTGTTGCCAACTGGAGCAGCAGGCTGACGAGGCCGCGTCACCGTGGGTCTCCGACTACCTAGCGATATTGTTTTCTATCGAGGGCCTTACCTAGAGTCGGCAAAGGGGCCGCGTGCCGCGTTTCCTGGGATAGGGCTATCATCCTAACTGCAGAGCACATAGAGATAATGAAAATTATCTCTCAAGTTTCATCTCTCTGACGGTCACACACGAGGAGTTCGAGAAGTAGATATTGACTACCTCCAAGTCGAAAGGGACAGTCTTGGACAGAGATAGGTGAGTGCGACGGGGATGGTGAGTGCGACTGCAACTGGGACGGCGACGCGTCGGCACTGAGGGTGTTGGAGTCACCGTTCAGCGCTGCACGGAGGTGGAGGGTCCGCGCAGGAACTGCGATGCGCTGGCACTACAAGAATTTAGAGTCACCTCTCAGCGCACTGCAGAGGTGGTGGGATCCGACACAGGGACGGTGACGCGCCGGGGCTGCGGGAGTTGGAGTCACGCAGCGCTGTGTGGAGGTAGGAGGGTTCGCAAAGGGGACGGCGATACTGTCGACGCTGCGGGAGTTGGAGTCACCGTGCAGCCCCGTGCGGAGGTGTTGGGGCGGGGAGGGGTCTAACAGAAAGCGAATTTCAAATTGAATGGAGGTGGGAGGGGTAAATTAGTCATTCTGTTGACAAGGTGTGGAGTGCGGATTTGCTGTTTTTTCTATTGGAGATAAAATTTGTGACACAAAAAATGTGGGGACAGAGGACATCTACAAACTTATTTATTAGAAGAGATATGGGGAAACTAAGTGAGCAGTCGGGCACCATCATGCTTAGGTACTCCTAAGCTTTTGTAATTTTGATAAATAAAAATAAAAATCTATCAAATTGAAAACATTGCATATAGTTGAAACATGGCATAAACAAATTACTACATCCGATAAAAAATATAAGCATTTCTAAGTTTGGATAAAGTCAACTTCATTTTAATTTTCACTAATAATATCTAGAAAATTACATAATTTCTAATATAAAAATACTTTTTATGAAAGCTTATTTCACGATGAATCCAAAAAAAATATAATTTTTATATGATAAAATATTATTAATGGTCAAAGTGATAAAAGTTTGACTTTGACTAAACCTAAAAATGCTTATATTTTGGAACGGAAGGAATATAATAGAATTTCCATCACCATAGTAGTTGATATTTAAAGCAAAGGCTATGAGAGTCAAGGTAAAATTATGGTTTAAATTCCTAAAAAATGTCTTTCTTTTAGAAAATTTTTGACAGTGGCTCTGTAATTCATTCAAGAAGATACTTTATACAATAAAAAGCTTCTAGTAAAAAATGAACATGACATTTGGCTGATGAAGGGGCAATGAAAAGCACCCTGCACTAATATCATCAACTAACAGCTAAAACATTGCCCCACAGCTCACCAATGTAGCTTGGACTCCTTCCTTCGCCATGACTAATATTGGAATTGGTCGTAGGCTTCCATGTTTGTTGAAAATTATATAGTTTCATTCCTTCCATATGTTCCAGTATATGTAGATAAGGATACAATTGGCCACTTCTTGGAGAGTATGAAGCCATGTTAATCATTTCATCCCACCAAGTCAAGCTTCTATGCTTCTATACCTCCCCAGAAAAAACATTTTAGGCTTTTATATATATATATTCTGCATTTTTGAGATTTAGAGAGTACTTATGGTTTCTTATTTTTTTCACAATGCAAAAAAAAAGATGATATAGTTTTCCCATGTTTTACAAAATAAAGAAATTCTATGTGCTATATTATGGATTATATATGATGTATGAACACTAGATCTCGAAAGAAAAATAGGGTCAATATAAGCTTAGTGAAATCATCTTACAAATTCTATTACCTATATGATTTGATCAGATGCGTATTAGGTGGAAACTATACAATCTATGCTTCTCTAGTGTTGCAATTATAACTTTTCTTTTTATCAAAATATTTGATAGCTGCTACAGTTATATGCTTCATATTTGCATTTAAGTTTTATACCACTGATGTATTTTATGAGTTGAATATGTTGTAGGATGTGTTTGCGAGGAATATTTTTTCCAATACTTCAATAAATGATTTTTTTTCTTAAATGAGTAATGTGTTTTGTTATGGCATTTCTGAAAAAAAATATATCATTTTATCTTTTCAGATGTTGATGAGAAGTGGAAAAATCTAAAGCTGTAAATCGTTGGTTGGATTGACAAAGAGAAAGGTTGTTACATCATTTAAAGCATTATCATCCATGGAGAATGATATGGAAATATTGTCCAATGAGAATGAAATTATTGGGAATGAGAGAGATAACTTAAAGATGTTAGTTGCAGACTTGGAGAAGGAGAGGAAAGACCTCAACAATCGACTCAAAGATACAATAGACAAATGCAACATCATGTCTTCTGAACTTGAGAAGGCCATTCTGGCAGACAATGAAGTGCATACCTTATTGGTAGAAAACCAAAAACTAAAAAATGACAACTTGATGCTATTGGCAGAGCAAGGTGACTTGAAAGCACAACTACAGAATTTAGATGTGGAGTACTCCAAACTCAGGGAAACCATCACATATAGCAACGCTGAAAATGAGTCTTTGAACAAGCAATTGGTGGAGGTGCGCAAGAGTCTCAATGCTAAAATTGCAGCAGTACATAAAGACAAGGATATAACTCTATTAGAGTTACAGAAATCTCAAGCTTCAGTCAAGAAATTTGAGGGTGTGGTGGAAAAGAAAAATGAGAATATTTTATCCCTACAACAAGCTAATAATGAATTACAGAAGAGCATCTGTACCTTGATTGAACAATCAGAGCAAGAGAAGACAAAGTTACATGAGAAAATTAAAGCTATGGCAAATAACATTGCTATGTTGGACAAGCAATTAGTGGAGGCTCGGAGGAGTCTTCATGCTAAAGTTTCATCATTACATGAAGAGAAGAATGCAACTCAATCGGAGTTACAAGCATCACAAGCTTCTTTGAAGAATATTGAGAGTGTGGTAGAAAATCAAAATCAGAACATTTTATCCCTACAACAAGCTAATGAAGAGTTTCAAAAGACCATATGTGTGTTGACTGAGCAATCAGAGCAAGAAAAGGCAAAGTTACAAGAGGAAATTAAAGCAATGGCAAATAACATTGCTTTGTTGGACAAGCAATTTGTGGAGGCTCGGAGGAGTCTCCATGCTAAAATTGCATCATTACATGAAGAGAAGAATGCAATTCTATTGGAGTTACAAGCATCACAAGCTTCTGTAAAGAGCAATGAGGGTGTGGCAGAAAAACAAAATAAGAAAATTTCATCCCTAGAACAAGCTAACGAAGAGTTTCAAAAGATCATTTGTACCTTGACTGAGCAATCGGAGCAAGAGAAGGAAAAGTTGCAGGAGGAACTTAAAGATATGGCAAATAATATTGCTATGTTGGACAAGCAATTAGTGGAGGCTCGGAGGAGTCTCCATGCTAAAATTGCATCATTACATGAAGAGAAGAATGCAGCTCTATTGGAGTTACAAGCATCACAAGCTTCTGTGAAGAACATTGAGGGTGTAGTAGAAAATCAAAATCAGAACATTTTATCCCTGCAACAAGCTAATGAAGAGTTTCAAAAGACCATTTTTACCTTGACTGAGCAATCAGAGCAAGCCAAGGCTAACTTTGAGGAGAAGATCAAAGCCATGACAGAAACTATTGCTAGGTCAGAAAGCCAATTGGTGAAGGTGAGGAAGGCTCTCCATGCTAAGATTATGGCATTACATAAAGAGAAGGGTGTAGCCCTATCAGAGTTAGAGGCATCCCAAAATTCTGTTAGAAACTTTAAGTGTGTGGTTGAAAAGCAAAATGAGAATATCTCATCCCTACAGCAAGCTAATGATGAGTTGCAGAAGAACATGTGTACCTTGACCGAGCAATCTGAACAAGCCAAGGCAAAGTTTGAGGAGAAGATCGAAGCTATGTTAGATGACAGTGCTATGTCTAACAACCAATTGATGGACGTGAGGAGGAGTCTTCACGCTAAAATTGCAACATTACTTGAAGAGAAGAATGAAACTCTATCATGGTTACATGCATCTCAAGTTTTGGTCAAAAATTTTGAGGGTATGGTAGAAAAGCAAAATGAGACTATTATATCCCTACAACATGCTAATGATGAGTCACAAAAAAAGATATGTACCTTGATTGAGCAGTCAGAGCAAGAAAAGGCAAAGTTGCAGGAGGAGCTCAAAGTTATGGCAAATAACACTACTAAGTTGGAAAATCAATTAGTGGAGGTACGGAAGAGTCTCCATGCTAAAATTGCATCATTACATGAAGAAAAGGATGCAGCTCTATCTGAGTTACAAGCATCACAGGCTTCAGTAAAGAACATTGAGGGTGTGGTAGAAAAGCAAAATGAGACCATTTCATCTCTGCAACAAGCTAATGAAGAGTTGCAGAAGACCATCTTTACCTTAACTGAGCAATCAAAGCAAGACAAAGTTAAGTTTGAGGAGAAGATTGAATCCATGATAGAAAACATTGCTAGGTTAGACAAGCAATTAGTGGAGGCGAGGAGGAGTCACCATGCCAAAATTGTGGCATTACGTAAAGAGAAAGATGTAGCTCTATTGGACTTACATGCATCTCAAGCTTCTGTTAAGAACTTTGAGTGTATGGTAGAAAGGCAAAATGAGAATATTTCATCCCTACAGCAAGCAAATGATGAGTTGAAGAAAACCATTCATATTTTGACTGATAAATCAGAGCAAGAGAAGCTTAAAGCTATGGCAAATAACATTGATACATTGGATAAGCAATTGGTAGAGGTGAGAAGGACTCTTTATGCTAAAATTGCAATATTACTTGAAGAGAAGGATGAAGCTCTATCAGAGTTACAGGCATCTCAAAATTTTATCGGAAATTTAGAGGGTGTGGTAGAAAAGCAAAATGAGAGTATTTTTTCTCTACAACAGGGTAACGATGTGTTGCAGAAAACCATTGATACCTTGACTGAGCAATCACAGCAAGAAAAGGCTAAGTTAAAGGAGGAGGTTAAAGTTATGGCTAATAATATTCTTAGGTTGGACAAGCAACTAATGGAGGTTAGGAGGAGTCTCCAAGCTAAGATTGTAGCATTACACGAAGAGAAGGATGCAACTCTATTGAAGTTACAGATATCAGAAGCTTCTGTCAAGAACTTTGAGGGTGTGATAGAAAAGCAAAACAAGGACATTTCATCCCTACAACAGGCTAATGATGAGTTGCAGAAAATCATTTGTACCTTGACCTATCAATCAGATCAAGCCAAAGCAAAGCTTGAGGAGAAGGTTAAAGCTATGATAGATGATATTGCTAGGTCAAACAACCAATTGGTGGAGGTGAGGAGGAGTCTCCATGCCAAGATTGCGGCATTACGCAAGGAAAATGATACACTTCTATTGGAATTACATGCATCTCAAGCTTCAATCACAAACTTAGAGTGTGTGGTAGAAAAGCAAAGTGAGAATATTTATTCCCTACAACAAGCTAATGATGAGTTGCAGAAGAACATTTGTACCTTGTCTGAGCAATCAGAGCAAGCCCAAGCTAAGCTACAAGAGGATATTAAAGCTACACAAAAAGATAGGGATACAATAGTAGCACGACTTAAGCAGTCAGAGAGTTTAATTAAAAATCTTGAGAACGAGGTGGCACGACTGATAAAGGAGCTTTCAATTCAACTAGATAATAACTCCACATTGGACAGGCAGTTGGAAGAAGCAACATTCAGAGTGTCTAACTTAAGTGAGACACTAGCAAAGTCCCAAAGTGAAATGGCAAGTCATATCGATGGCATGAGTACGAAAACTAAAGAATTGGAGAACACAATCAATGTATTGCATTCTCAAAAGACAAAGGTGGAGGAGGATTTGAAAATTCTAGCTCAAGCATGCACAGGTAACAAGTCATTGATGAAAGAATTTGAAGATACAGTTAATCAACAAATTATGGCTGATGATACAAGACTTGGTTCTCTCTACCTGAGCCTTAGAAACGTTATTAGGACCTATCAACAGATTCAGTATGCACACGATGAGATATCTGCAAAGGCATTTCAACTTGAGGTACTTAAGGAGAATCAGATGAAGCAGATAGGTCAACTAGAGGAGAAAAACAATGAAATGTTAGGTAAAATTCACCAATTAAAGGAAGAAAAGTTAAATACACTCAATGAGAACACAAAGCTCCATAAGCATGTCCAAGATCTTGAAAGCCAGCTCCAGCATGTGAAGCAAAAGCTTATAGAAAGTAAATGGAAGGAGGACCGTTTTGCAGCAGCACTGGAGAAATCAAAAGCAGAGATCCAAAATCAAGAACAACTTGCACATCAATTTTCTCGAAGAGCTAGTTTGCTAGAAGAAACTCTTAATGAAGTAAAAGAGCATGCTGAGTCAGGAGTCTTTAGCTTGATCGATCAATTGGATAAGCTAGAATTATCATTAAGTCAAGGTTTCCCTCGCTTTGTTTACCGTTCATCTGCAAGCAGTGAAGAACTTAAGGCCATGAGGAAAAAATTGCAAGACCATCTTGATGGGCAAAAGGAACTTCTTAATAAGAATGATGAGGTGGATATTAGGTCGAGAGATGAAGAAAATGTATTTTCAGAAATGGTGAAGAATGATGCTGAGGCAAGGATTCTTGAACAGAAGGTGCAAAAGAAAGAAAGGGGAGGAGAAATAACAAATAACACAACCATCTCCTCAAAAAGGTGGCCCATCATGAGAAGAAGGTGGAGGAGGAACAGCTACAGTTGCTAAGAAAAGAGAAGCCATCAAGCAAGTGCGTGGTTCCAGCATTTACCACAAGAACAATAGCGACAACATGATGTTTCACTACATCTGCAGTCAGCCCTCGCCTCTCTTTCTGTATATAAATTTAGTTGCCGACAACTCAATGTTAGTGCAAGATCTTTAAGTCCCTTTAATTTAGCTACAAACTTTAGCAGAAAGTATTGTCTATATTTTTAGTGTATTGTACAAAGTGCTTGTATGCTTTCTAAAGTAACCAAATAGGTTGGCTTGGGTATTGTATTGGCACTGGAACTACTGTATCAATTATTTTTATCATATGTTCCATTTAATCTTCTTACACAAGTAAATAAATTGCTATCTGCGACTCAAATTCATGTTCACCATGATGCTTGTCCTCAGTGAGTCTGCCCAGTGTTGAGGTCTATGCCGCCAGCTTCCTCATCACACCCGGCATCGTCATGTATGTTGCCATGCTCACCGTCGATGATGAAGAACAAGGCCACCGGCACGAGTGAGAATTAAAAATGAAGATGTCTGGTGCTTGTTTTCAACACGTGTTTGTATGCCCTTCCATGATCTTTTCGATCGTCACTTGTCATATCTCTAATTAAGAGATTTGCCCTTTCTTTTCTCCATGAGTCTTCGATATAATCATAGCGACCAGGTTTGTATGTCATTGACTGTCACGGAACAGCAATATTGTATATGACGCTCATCCATAATCTTATAGAAGAATATTTTTTTATAAAAGAAAAGAATGTTTTTTTCCTCCAAGGAAAAATATAAGCCAGAGATATGATACCGTCACACGTTTCCAAATCCTCGCGGAAAGTGTAAGAATTTTCCCTTCAAGAAAAACAAAACCTCTATATAATAAGGTCCCATTTGGTAAAGATTATGAATGTACTTTTGCTAATGATTATCACAACTTATGCTATAATTTTTATCAAACACTTAAAATCTGTTATTATGTCCATAATCACCTATAATCACTTTTACATTTTATACTACCATCCATAAGCTACAAATAGTAACTTTTTACCGCTTTTTCTTTCCACCACCTATAATACATATCAAATAAGTTCTTTAACCAAACATTATTGAAATTATGTGAATAAGTTGAATAAGTGATTTAATAAATGATTATAGTATGAATTTTTTTTGAATAATCATAATCGCTAAAAAAAAATCCTAAATCTACGAGTCTAGCGCCATAGCTATCAAATGCTGGGAGCTCTGGCAACCTTGTCATCGGAGTTTACGAGGATCCTGACTCGCCCAAAGTTGCATTCCAAGGTGACGTAGGTGCCGCCGGGGACGACCTGCACGTCGGCCTCCGGCTTGTTCTCC
The DNA here is from genome assembly GCA_001602275.1 of Zoysia japonica. Classification (NCBI taxonomy): domain Eukaryota; kingdom Viridiplantae; phylum Streptophyta; class Magnoliopsida; order Poales; family Poaceae; genus Zoysia; species Zoysia japonica. Next base: position 637,210 of record BCLF01000028.1, on the reverse strand, counting down.
TTGGTCTTCTTCGTGGCCTCCGACGACGACAGGCCTACCGCCTCCGGCCACGAATCCTTCGATTCCGCCGCTATTGCCGCCGGAGCTCCAGTGGTTGGTCCGCTTGTCGCCATGGATCGCCTGCGAGGCCGGATTGCAAGAGCGAGATGAATCTGATCATCAGTAATAAAATGAGTTGGATTGACGACGCTGAGGCTACGGAGATACGAGTTGTTGGAAGAAACTACTCACGTCTTTTATAGTTTTTTTTTTTTATTTTGCTGGAGTAGATTGCGAACGAATTGGTCGTGCTATTGTTTACTAGATGACTTGGGATTTATTATAGACAAGTACTGTGCATGGTAGGTCCGATGGGAGCTTTGGAAGGAACGTTTTGAACAGACTAGGGTCAACATCTGACACAAGGTGGCGTTTGGATACGGAAATACAGTAATAATAGGAATGAGATTGGGAAATAAAAGAAAAAACCCAGATCTTTTATTCATCTATCCATTATATTTCAACTTCTACTCCCTCCGTTCACAATTATAAGTCATTCTGGCATTCAAATTTTGTTCTTCAATATATATTATTCTCACTTTTCAACACACATTTCTCTTTTTTCAACACACTTTATCTCTTTCCTCCTCATTTTTTACGCATCATATTTTTTCACTTCTCCTTCATTCCCATGCCTAAAGCTAAAATAATTTAAAATTGTTAACAGAAAGAGTATTTATTTTCTAAGACAAAGTCTAATTTACTCCACTAAATATAGCCAAAGTCCAAATAACTCTCTAAAATAATGTTTTGGCTTATTTTACCCCGTCAAAACTTGATTTTAGATCAATTTACCACCTCATACAATTTATCTTTTTTAATTCTTCGTACACAAACATAATCTAAATAAAATTTTATAAGATTATAAAGCACATCATAACACATATTTAAAAAAAATAAGTCTTGATTTTTTATCATTATTTTGCATACAGTTTGTACCATAAAGATTAATTTACTATTAAATTACTTTCTCTATAAAATAATGATAAAAAGTTTATAATCATTTTTTAATATATATTATGATATATTTTATTATCTTGTAAATTTTGATCTTAAAATTAATACTTGTTTATTAAAAAAATGCATGAGGATGTAAATTGACCAAAATCACATTTTAGTGAAGTAAAATAAATCAAAATATAATTTAAGGTATTATTTGAATTTTGCCTATACTGAGGGAAGTAAATTGAACTTTATCATATTTTCTAATCCCAAACATACTCCTCCTTTCCCAATTATCAAACACCACCCGAAGGTTCTTTCTTTGACTCCCGAGCGAACTCGACTGTTTGATTAGGCTGGCAGGCCGGCCAGTGATTGAAACGTGCATGTCTGTAAGAAGGGCGTAAACAACAATTGTCACTTACTCTCCCTGTTATTAGTTGTTATTGCCATTGATTTTTAACATCATCTTATTTAATATAATAAAATATATTTTATTATAATTTATTTTATCATTAAAATTGTTAAAACATGACTTGTAATTTTACACATTAAGACTGATTTTTAAAATCAGATAAATGATTAAAAATAACAGTAAAAATCAACAGTGATAATAATAATTTAAAAACGAATGATGTTTTTACCGTGTGGAATATTGAGCTTCAGTAGTTGAACTCGAGCAGGAGCATATGTTTCGCCCAAAAAAGGGCTTAAATTGGTAGTAGGGCTGAACCAAGTCCGTCCAGACGAGGCGACAATCCACTGCAATGTTGGCGCGAACCGATACATAACTGGAATGAGAACAGACCTTTCTCGAATGTAAGCATCCAAAACTGGAAGACAGCCATGCGAACATATATACAGTACTTTCTTCAAAGCCAACAGCAAGAGGGCCCTGTTTGTTTCCATACGAAATTATGGTATTCTACTTCTAATAGTGGCACTGGAATGCAAACAAACAGCATAGATTTTATTCCAGATTCCACTAGTTGAGCCTTTCAAACTCTAAATCTCACAATCTACTCTCACAGTTTTTGCTACATATTCTCACATAACAGAATCACTAGTCTACAATCTTGTAATCTTTTTTAGCTTTTATATTACAACTTTCAAAATCAAGTTTTTTTCTATAGGATCCAATAGTCAGTCCATAACACAAACAAACAGACCCTACTACAGTCCCATCTGGAACATAGATTTTAAAGCTTCTTTTCTTATACTTTTATGGTAACTGATTTTCTGGGGGCAGTTCATACACAATAACAGGTTCCAATAGGGTCCTAGGCGATTTATGAACCTTTTTGAATGTATAGCAAGTGATTATTCTGATGTAATACTAAGCGTTCAAGAGCAATTATTTTTCAGTTAGTTCATTTATCATGACCGATACCAGTGACCGATGCCAGTAGTGGATTCAAAAGGTCCCAGAATCTATTGTATCTATATAAACACAACCCACTAAGAGTTGTTCTCTCAACTCTCAAGAAGCCACATCATCAGTTTTGTTTGCACCGTCCGATCATATCTTATCAATCTCTCACGACCTTCTGATCCCCTTGCAACCATCTTCCTTTTTAGCCTACCGAAGCTGCAGCCTATCTGTTTCTGATTCTCTTCCTCTTCCTCTTCCTCTTCCTCTTCCTTCCTTTTCCTCTTCGCGCCGGCTACGCGCAACCTGTAGCCTACCGCGCAAGATCGGCCAGCCACGAGCGCTCGCCCCGCGCGCCTCCTCGTCGGGCTGCGCAGCCGCCGCCGAGTGCTAGGGTTAGGGTTGGAGAGGAGTCTTTTTTTTAAAAAAAAGGGGAGAGGCGATGGGCAAGAGAGAGCAGCTACCAGGAGACGGGAGCACGGGAGTGTTTGAGTGGATGAGGGTATTTTGGTCTTTTTCCATATTTCAATCTTTTCCTTTTTTTATTTGCTTTAATCTGGTGAATGCTAACGCCGTGGGAAATCTGTGGCTAACGGCAAGTTCAGTTGAAAAAAATTGTGGCTGATTCATAAAATTTGAAAATCGATGGTTATATCACAATTAAGCTACAAATTCATGAGCGAAACACAATTATCCCTATATGTTTTTTTTATTTTTTCATCAATTATAATTCTTTCCTTTAAGATTTTTTTTAGTCTTCCACAGGAGTCATCTAGTTTATATTACGGAACTCCCAGAATTTTAAGTGAGGCTATTACCTTAACCAAATATAGATCACGGCTTCTACGTGAACCAGTCCTCGGGAAGAAAACAGCCTCGAACCAGCCCTAAATAAGCAAGCATCCTCGAACCAGTCCTCAATAAGTGAACAGCCTCAAACCAATCCTCAATAGGCAAACAGCCTCGAACCAGTCCTCACACAGATATAGAAGCATGCGACTGAAAGTGCATTTCTATGAAGGCCATTCTGTAACAAAATATGTGCACCCCTCAAATCTTCTGTACCTACAATGTCAAAAACTTTTCCAGCAATGGTATGCAATTGTTTGCTATCAGGGTGCTGAAGCAGCAAAGGTACGGACGATACCTCCAAATTCAAACGCTGCAAATCTTCAAGCATGGCAGCATATCAGCACAAGCTGAAAACAGTTCTTTAGCAGGGTAGTGGAACTATCTGATTCCACTTGCCAGATCATTTAATAATAGAGCCTTCCTGAGCTTCCAATAAAATAAAATGGTCTCCATGCATTCACATGGGGATTTGAAGAATCTATGATTTCAGGTATACTTTGAGCAAAGATATCGCAGACAAATCAAGCTCCATAAACAAGGTATAGCAGCTTTGGTGCTCAGTAACTCTGGCAAACATAACAGTTTAACAGCTCCATGTTCTCAAGCTCTTCCTGCACACTCTGACCAAAATAACTGAAAACAAGACATCGGACTTAATCGTCAGGAGTTAAGAGCCACACTCAGCAAAGTACACTGGATATGCTAGAAACCTGAACTCAATCCACCTAGCAAAGCAGTAAGCTCTCTCATTTGCAGCAGAGTCCACTTTAATCTTCCCCGTATAGGAAATAAAGCTCATGGTCCAAACAAACCTAAGTGTCCACAAGTTTGATCATAGAAACAACTTCCCTTGCTCCAAAGAAAGCTAAGGTTCCTGCCTGGTTATGAACTAAGTCACCCAGGTTATCTCCAATTGGTATTAACGTTCATACTTGAGTTGTCGTATGCATCCCTGGATATCTATCTCATGTGTTAGTTCGAATGAGTTTATTCCTTAATGCAGCACTAGTCTGAGAGGGAACCTTTGGCATCAGTAGGATATGAGATACATCCTCACTTCAATTGTGTTTTTGTAATACCTACTCCTTCTTGATAAGATGCATTTTTTGCCAGTGGCAAGAACGAACCAACCAATGATTTCATCCTGAAACAAAGAACAAAAGCATTAGCCGCTATCACACCAGGTTTTCAAAGTACTAATAATCTAGCAAAATATAAAGTACAGTAAAGCAGCACACAAAGACATTATACTGTAATTAACCTGGAGCAACTACTTTCCTTTATGGCACAAGAAGCATAACGATCAAAAGAAAAAGAACATAGCAAAAGCCAAACTCAAACATGGAAAACTACTTGAAGGGCATATCAATCACAGAAATATCAACACGATCTGCAACAGGTTACACATTACAGGAGATGGACTCGGATTTTCCTCCTGAAAATTAAAATCATATGCTATATGGGTGATCCTTGTTTCTTGTTGCGATCATCATCACTTCAATATCCTATCCCCTCGCAATTGAAAGTGCGCTTCTAGGACAACACACTTGGGCTTTACTCAAATATCTTTCCACTAAACTTGAGATTTGGAGCTAAAAATAGGGCAGCCTGCTGCACGTAGCTCCTGCTTGCACATGGTTTGGGGAAGGTCTGACCACTTTGGGTCTTTTTTAGATAGCCTTTCCCTCATTTATGCAAGACTGAGGACTCAAGTTTGTAATCTCATAGTCATAAATCAACAGCTTAACTGCAGTGCCAAGGCCCTCCTTCAATCAGCCCTAAAGGGGAGCTATATAGTATATTTCCACTCCAAAGATGTTTAGAAGCTCTAGATATCCATGTTTTAAGTTGTACAGTTAATCATGATTCATTGATAAGTCAGTCAACCGTAGTTGGCTATTCACTGCAACACAAGTTGGGGACCTACTAGTAGAAGCTTGGACATTCAACTAATCATGATTAGTCATCCAGAATAAACGAGGATGACTTGCATGGATGGGAGGTCAACGGTAATTTGGAACAATTTGGAACAAGTGGTCTGCCCAAATATGGCTTCAGTTGTTTTGAGCCCATAAATATGGTTTTCAGCCCATTCGCATGTTCTTCTGTTCAGGCACCATGAACCGCATCTCATGTGGGAAAACAAGGTACTCACCCATCCAAGCTGAGTCCGCTGATGCTTATCACTTTATCATCTCTCCTGCCTACCTCTGCAACAGGTCCCTAGCCTGCAGCCTCCTTCCAAGTGTCAAAAGACACCTACTGTGACACCCATGGAAAAAAAAAATCGACTCCCATGGCTTGTTGGTTGTGGAAAATCACGAGAAATAGTCTCATCTTGCTATTTCAAAGAAAGATAGACCAACTTAAATAAAAAGTGACCCAAAGCATAGTAACTCCGAATTAATCCTTTACGTGAAACGAGAACGAAAGCGTAAACAAGTTGCTGTGTAGGTATGGCCCACGCAACGTGCGCATGACCATGAGCCGTATTTGAGCTTAGGTCATTACAGATGGTATCAGAGCTAATCTTCACTGTGTCACGGATGCATATGAGTCAGAGGCGCAGGTACGGTGTGCATAGAGCATGGGCCCTCTATGGTCACGAAATGACACAAATGCTGGCACTGACGTACGGATGTGGCCAGAGAGGATCAATATTGTTCGTTTGTGCCTTGTAGGGGTAAGTTGCCTTGACGAGGATGTCGAGTCCTTTGAGGGTGGGAGTGCTATGAGACCCATGGAAAAAAACCAACTCGCATGACTTGTTGGTTGTGAGAAACCACGAGAAATAATCTCACCTTGCTAATTCAAAGAGGGATAGACCAATGATCCAAAGCACAGTAACTCCGGATTAATCCTTTTACGTGAAGCGAGGACGAAAGCGTAAGCGAGTTGCTGTGTAGATGTGCCTCACGCCGTGTGTGTCGGCATGAGCCGTATTTGAGCTTGGGTTATTACACCTACTTCTCCAAGCCAACACTACTATGCCATTAAGCGCTGCTGTCCAAGCATCCAGATCCATGTGATTGAGGCCATGTTTCTTTCCACTAGAGATTTTTGAGATTCTGCTTCTAGTAGTACTAGTGCAAACAAACAACATAGATTTTGTTTTAGATTTCACTAGTTGAACCCCCTGAAAAAATCTAAAATCTCACAATCCACTCTCTAGCTTTCACTAGATTTTATCTCACACAACACACAATCCCCAGTCCACAATCTCATAATCTACTTGCTTGTTTCAACTTTTGAATCACAACTTTTCATAATCTTGCTTTTCCACACATTGTAACAATTCAATGGATTCTCATAATCTATAGTGCAAATAGACAAGCACTAAGATGAACTATTATTTTCTCCGTCCCAAATTATTTGTCATCCTAGTCCTATAGTTCACAAGTTTTCCTCATTTACTTGTCATCCTCTTCCCAATACACATTTCTCTATTCCCAATACATCTATATCTCTATCTCTCTCCTCGTTTTTAGCATATTCCATCTTTTACACCATCTTTAATATCCGCGCTCACACTCAGAATGACAAGTAAAAGGGGACAGAGGGAGTACCATACTAGTACGATATACTAGTAGAATATACCTAGAGTGCTAGAACAACTATGTAATCCAGTAGACTAAGGGCCTGTTTGTTTGAACTTTTGCTTCTCAAAAAGTTGCTTTTGGCAAATAACTTTTAGTAGGCTACTTTTCAAAAAGCTTTTTTTGAAAAAGCTAAGGTCGTTTGGCAACATGCTTTTAGAAAAGCAAGGAGGGTGGCGGCCAGGGTTGAGGGCGGCGCACCGCGACGGCCAAGGTCGAGGGCGGCTGCTGGTGTGCGGCTGGAGGTAGGCCGGGGTCGAGGACGACGGGGTAGAGGGCGAGCTCCGGAGGCGGTGGCGGCCCAGCGCATGGGAGCTTCGGACGCGG
>BCLF01000028.1:614864-629652 GCA_001602275.1 Zoysia japonica | reverse complement strand
GTCCAACGCACACCCACTGGCGGCGGCGCGGGACCATGGACGGCGACGGTCTGACGCACGGCAACTTCGGATGCGGCGGTGATGTAGGCCGGGGCCGAGGACGACAGGGTCGACGGCGAGCTCCGAAGGCGGCGGCCCAGCGTGCCCACTAGAAAGCGTGGGACGAAGGGGTCGACGGTGAACTCCAGACACGACGGCGGAGCGCGAGCTCTAGAGGCTGTGGCGGCGACCGCCCGGCTGGACCTCCGGTGGCGTTGGGCCGGCGACATGGCGAAACCTAGCCGCCCCCATGTCGCCTCTCTTCGCCTCTGCTGGAGGAAGGTGAAAAGCTGAAAAGCACGCTCTACCGTGCTTCTCGGCTCACATTGAAAAAAGGTTTTTCGAGCTGGTTGCTTCTGGAGAGGCAAAACCCAAAAGCAAGCCGTTTGTTTGGGCTTCTGCTTTTCGGGCCGAAGAGCTAGCCAAGAAGCCCAAACAAACAGGCCCTAAGGTCCCTTTGGTTGAGCGCCATGGAGATGATTCTCAGGCGGAACCAGGGAAAATTTAGCAAATGCTATTTTGAGAAGTGATCCTCTAGAATGAACTACAGGTCTCGGAGTAGCTTCTCTTATTCTGTGTCCTAATTCTAACAGATCCCAAAGAATCGATGAGAATTACTTTCAGCACAGAATCACTTTTAATCAGATAATCACTTCTCACAAAAAATCACTTATAGGGAAACTCTGCCAAAGGGACCCTAACTAATGGTCCTAATTAGTTGTTTAATCGACCTAGTTGCCTAGTTATCAGAATATCTAGATATAATGGAGATCCAAATAAATATTCATGCCTTTGATAAAAATAACTTAGGTATCCAGTTAAGTTAATCATAACATATCTAAGATACTTCTTTCTCTCAGCATGTGCACAAAAGCTCAACTTGCTGAACTAATGACATGACAATCTAAGCATGCTTCAAATACATATTCCACCACATGGTTTATTAGCTAAATGTAGCTGAATAATATTTTCCAAAAAAGTTGGCAAGTTCTGCTCAGCTCTCCATGATATCTGAAGAATTAGAAAATATCCAAAATATTTCTCCAAAACTAATGGGCACAAAACTGTTGTTTCATGAAGCTTTGACTTTTCCTACTCCATGTAAGAACCAATAACACTCATACCCACAATATTCCACTGTGGCGACATAAGATTTATGGATGCTTGTGGAATTGAATCCAAAAAGAACTAATAACATATAGCATCTTAAGCCCAAGTGCTTCAAGATCAATCATCTATGTTCTAGAGCAGCAAACATAATCACAATGGAGAAAAACCAGGAGATGCTCTATAAGAGTAGACCCCTCAACTACTCTCTTCACTCGGGTTTCAGGGTCAAATTGCACCTCCTGACAATACTGATCATAAATGATGTCTGCTCTCTACTATAAATGTATTGTATAGCACTTAGGCAACCTAACAAGTAACTAAATTATCAGTTGCCAATATACTAGTGATGAAATGTGATTCCTAAAGTTCTTTGGTCTCAGTCAGCTAAAGCATATTGGTGGTAATAAATCACCATAAGCAGAGGTCAGGCCACCAGAATGAAAAAAGGCACATCAGCACCGAGGCTTCTACAATGTATGGTATGTCAAACCATTTCACTAAGATGAACTTCCCAAAGGTTCAAGTACAGGTCAAGAATATGAAGGTGTGACTGCAAGGAACCAGGATCTTAATCACAAACTTCACAGTGAACTGATCTATCATACAGTAATAAAGTGATGGGTGTTGTAGGTTGTATGGAACACCCCAAAATAAGATTCAAAATAACAAATTATAGAGCACTGTAAAATGATCATTTAAGAGTAGAAAGAAACATTTTATGAACTTCAGCTTGGATGAAGAAACTACTTGCCTCATGGTTGGTAAGCCATCACCAGCTTGTCGTTAAAAAAACTTCAGGATGATCTGACCTATCTCAGATTGGTTTCCGCAAGCTCGCAAAGAACACTTATTCCAGAACACTATCATAACTTAGGTAAATTTGTCTTATACAACACTCTTTGTCTGTAGGACACCCTAGTGTTATGCAGACAAAGATTTTGAAACCCAGTGTCCTGTAGACAATTCACTCCATAACTTATATCCATTGGCCTTGTACTGGGATAATCAAGTGCAGCCTGATAGGACTTGGACATAATACAGCTATGTGTACACACATATAATTCAGTTGTTCACTGAACTACTCAGCCAACTTATATTTAAGTATGCAGTTTGCTTGCTTCATGTGGTTAGAACATATCAAACTTCCATCTGCTATGCTAAAATGCTGTACTTTCTCAGAGCATTAGTAAAAAGATCCTCCTAATATCAAACTTCCATCAACTGCATGCGGTCACATTAAAACATTGAACACCCGTAACTACATAAGGATTTTTGCATGTGTTATTTTGTGGTTAATAGAGATTCCGACAATAAATCTTAAACTGGGAGAAGAGCAAATCGAAGTGCTTCACACTGAACAGTCCAGTGATTCTACTGGGAAAAAAAAAAGCTGAACTCTTGTACTATCTAACCTCCATCTGCATCTATCACATATTGACATCATATAGCTCTTCTGTTTTCTCCTAATGTAAGAGCCAGCGACAGTTCAGACATGTTACTCGGTATCTCAACTGCTCATGCCTGGAGGAGTACTGCAGCAACACATTAAAGATCCATGCAGACCACTGCTTAAAGGATGACCAAACTTAAAATCAGAGATAATATTATTGAGGCTACTACAAGCTATGTTTGGCCACTACATCGCATTCTATGTCTTAAAGGCTGAAGTAAACACCAAAAACCTGGTTTGAGCACTTGAGTTCAGCAGTCAGAATCAATGGTTATACTCCAGGGTTGTCAACTTCTCAGTCCTGCTTCTAGTGGTTGACATGTTGACCATTAGAGATGACAGGAAATATCTTGCTTCTCTAAAGAACCATCTCAACGACTTCTGATTTGTATCCATGAAGCTTCTTTATCGAGATTGAGGTCACTTCCGCAGCTGGTGGCTATTTTATGCCACAACATACATACATTTGATATCTTATTTCTTCTTCTGATCACTTAAACATTAATATCTACAGTACCATGGGGCTACATCTTTAACCACTGTGCACTGATGGAACCAGCTTGCGAATCCTACCTCAGGTCACCATTGACGCTTTACATGCTAAGTTCCTTGACAAGCGCAGCTTCACCACACCATGATGAACACCTTTAACTCTGTGCTAACTCCTACTCCACAGGACTCCTGTTGATCTTCACCCCTTTACTAGCTCCATTATTTGCACTTCTCTCATGGCATGAAAGTCCATGAAGCAGACTACTATTCTGGTTTCCCTTGTTTTTGGTTGATCTTGGAACTTCATATGTTGATCCTACTCCTATTCTGTGTGACAGTGCCGGTGCAGTCTAACATTGCCGATGGTCCCGTAAAGCAAGAGCTGTATGCAAATTGGTATCGATGCATCTTTCAAAAAGATTATTGTTGGTACTCAACAACTGATCTTTGTATGAGTTAAGCTTCAAGCTTTAGACTTCAGCACAAAGGCTTGGGCTCAAGATCAGCATTGTATCCACCATCTCAAACTTGTCTTATATTCAAGGCCTCTTTAGCATCCATAGAGGTCAATGCGACACAAGTCCAGACCTAGTAGTGATTGAAGCATACAGAACTGTAGATTTTTCTACTGTCCCTAAAAACATCCATGGACAGGAGTTCGTGGAAATTAGCAATCCACATGCCTCAACCATCACTTAAAAGTTTCCATTGACCATTTAGTTCAAAATATTGTCTATAGTTTTTGCTTATGCTTTCCTTTTATTTTTTTTAAGTTTCCATTGACCATTTAGTTCAACATATATTGTCTCTTGCTTTTGCTTATGCTTTCCTTTTATTTTTTTAACTTTCCATGCTAGTTCTTGAGGATTCCTTCCCTAAGTCTACCCAACTTGCTTGGGACTAGAAGGCTTTGTTTTTGTTGTTATTGTTCTCTTGTCCCTATATGCAATTATGCACTGATGTACATTGTTTCATATGTTCAGCAATAAGCAGAACATTAAGTACTTCACACTAGAAAATGTACTTTTGTCAATATATTACATTAAACTTTAACGATTAACATTCATTTTCCATGTGTCATATGGGACACACATGAACTACTGAACAAGTGCATCAAAACATTTATTAGCATTAGATCCGTATATCAATGGAAATCTTAGCATCACGGTACCAATACTTAGCCATCTAACCAATGTATATTTGATGCTGACGGGAACATAATGAAACATTACCACAGAAATAAAAATTATTAGAATCATTTAGACAAGACAATCCTTAACTGTAACCAAAGCAAATATAAAGCTTCGATATTGTAAACCATGCGACATGAATGTTAGCACCAAGAAGATGACTCTCTCACAGAAGTGTAACAGTTCTGATCTTAGCGGTAAGGCATATAATTCCTGTCATATTTGCCCCATGAACTAGAATCAGGAGGAAGCAAAGAGCCTTTCTCAGAAACTCCCTGCTACAAAATAGATAGTTGCACATGAATGATAACCTTGAGCTCAGGGAAGAATTGAATGGTCAAAATTTGGTAACTATTAGGAGCTCATACCGAATGGATGTTGTAAGTATCTCCATATGGAGCCGCATAGGTCACTTCAGCGCTTCCCATCGGTATCCCATATGTCCCGCCTTGCAGGGTATACAAAAAGTAATAATATGAGAATAGTTCAACCACTATTGGACTGTTGGTAGTCAACTCTTCAAGTCACAAGCTTATTTCTGATTGAACATCACCAATAATTCATGCCCAGAACAGTACAATATTTAATGGAAAATGGACAGCTCCAAACTTGAAAACGAATATGCTTGTGCAAAAATATTCTAAGATGTCCTAAGCTATACTGTACAAGACTTTGTTATCCAATTTTCCAATTATTGTGATGCCCCAAACCCTGCAGGGCTCAGCAAGCATGTAGCTTGTTAACTATTTATGTTCAAGAATATGGACCAAACCCCCAAGGTAGATCTACAGAAAATTTAGCAGCCAACCTATCAATCTCCAGGGTCAAAAAAAGCGTGAGTACGACTACGGGAAAGTTAAGTTCTTGTGCAGGATACAGTGATTGCAACATCAGAATTATTGCAGCAGTATGTTCATACTTTGTCGACATAATCGAGAAACCAGAAAAGCAGAAGCATAACAAGGGACAATTTGTGGTTACTTGTTGTGGTAGAGGAACCACCGGGCTGGGACACGTTCCCGACCACGACTACAGCTGAAGGTAATCTTCCCCCCGTAGAAAGATCAACTTCTTTTCTGCTTACTCTCAATGGGTCTCCTACCTGCTTTCTATAGGCAGCAGGAATAAACAACCCTAAACAACCTAATCTTTATCCTAACAAACCCTAAACAACCTAATCTTTAATCTAACAAACCCTAAAATAGCCTCTTGTGCGTCTCGTTGGGCTGGGGCGCCACAGCCCATAACATTTCCCTCCTCCCCAGTAAACAGCTCGTCCGCGAGCTGTAACAATTGAGGATAGAAGTGCACTTTAGAACCCATCCAAGCCAGGGCTGTAACTGTCCGAGAAGCGTGTTATCAGCCTAAAGAGTGACATGCACAGGAGGCCCAATCTGCCCATGCGCAGGTGCAGGTTGTAGTTTCTGCATGAGATGAGGTCGACGCAGCTGCTCGCCTTGCCAGTGCTGCTGCTGGCCGCTGCGGGCTGGCACCTGGTAGCCATCACGATGCAATTGCATGACCTGCAGATGGGAAAGATGACGCACCCGAGGATGAAGATGCCAGCAGGGCTGCTGGCGACGATCACGGCGTCGGTGATAGTGTCGATGATGTGGCTGCCGCCTCTGTGCGCGTCTCTGATTCTGCTGGTGCGCGTCATTTGGACCCTGTCGACGGTGTCGTACTTGCGGGAGTCGACGTCTGAGAACTGCAGTAGTTGTGGATACACGCCTCCTTGCTTCCTTCATTGCTGCACCCGAAGGAAGATGTGGTGCAGATGGCGGTGACGTCTTGATGGGGACATCCGGGATCGATCTGCACATATTGGCCCTGATGGTTGGAGAGACGTCTGGAACTGTAGTGGTGCTGATTATTGGAGGCGACACCATAGCCACAACAATTTCTGTCTTCGTATGTGATGCCGGCACCTCCATGTCGACCGATGATGGCACTGCATGCGACAGCGCGATCTGGCGCTTCTCTATCGCTGTAATGCGATGTTCAGCGTAACTCGCCTCCTGACAGATGTTCTCCATCATGGCGATGAGGAGATCGAGCTTTAAAGACATTGTTGTAGTGGCCACAGGATCGACGGCGCCGGTCATTGAGGCGATGCGCCGGTGTTGGTGTCTGGATAACAATTGTTGTGGTAGAGGAACCACCGGGCTAGGACACGTTTTCGACCACGGCTACAGCTGAAGGTAATCTTCCCCCCGTGAAAAGATCAACTTCTTTTCTGCTTACTCTCAATGGGTCTCCTACCTGCTTTATATAGGCAGCAGGGATAAACAACCCTAAACAAACCCTAAACAACCTAATCTTTATCCTAACAAACCTTAAACAACCCAATCTTTATCCTAACAAACCCTAAACAACCTAATCTTTAATCTAACAAACCTAAAATAGCCTCTTGTGCGCCTCCTTGGGCTGGGGCGCCACAGCTCATAACATTACTCTGTTAAGACACTCTTGCTTTTGAACCTAGAGAGAGTGGGAACTTTGGCTAATTCCAGTAAGACTTAGCTGTGACTTCTATATAGATGGTTTTGCATTAGGAGGGGTAGCGACCGCAATGCCAGAAGGAATTTTAGTCTATTTTTAGATCATCAAACTTTGTATGTTCTACTCTTCAAATGTTTTTTGCATTATATGTTACAGAAATATCTCTATGGCACATGCATCAGAGGTTTATTTGGATAATATATAGTAGGGAAGCCTCTGCTGCGGTAGATATATATTAATAAATAAAAGAGGAGTAAGTCTCCAATTACAGAAATCTAAGGAAGTCTAACTGTACATAGAGTTAGTTTTAAGGAGTAAAAGCCAACAAAATGAATGACCTGAGGCTCCTAGGACTGAATCGAAATAAATTCAGTCTTTCCATATGACCAAGAAGAAATTTTCTGACGTCCTATTTTTGGAAATATCAAGATACTACAGACAGATCACAGATGCTTCAAAAGATATGCACTACAGTCAATGGAATCCTCACAAATTACAATGAACTGAAGATAATCATGTTTTCAGATAAAAAAGTGAGCTTGCAACAATTTCAAGTAATAGTTCACGGCCCAAAAAAACATTGAACCGGCAGCGCTCTACTGTGAATTGGCTCAAACAACATACCAGTGCCCCATGGTCTCACTTCCAATTCAGCCAATTCAGCTCGCATTTGGTCTATCTCTTGTGCCATAGAATTCATATTCTTCTCCATCACCTTCCTTTGTTCCACTAACTCCAAGTTACCCTTCTGCTCTAATGCGCATGCAGTCCTGCAGAAGAATAACCAATGACCTTAAAAGTATACACACATCTAAATAATTAACTTGTTCGCTTGTGAATAAGGTCAAGCAAGCGAGAGTCTAGATGTACCTCAAATTAACAATTTCCTGTCGCAGGTCATCAATCTCTGCTTTCAGCATAGGTAACTGCTGATTCCCCGATTTCTCCCTTGCCAGTTCTTGCATGAGTGATGCAGCCTCTTCAGAGAGTTCTTCTCTAGCTGCAGCAACCTTAGCAATTTCACCTTGAAGCTGAATAACCTCATCTCGTAAGGGCTCAATCACTCTAATTTCAGTTTCAAGTTTCCTCCTCTTACCAACAAGCTTACTGATACAGTCTTCTTTCTCAGTGTTAATGCCTGCAATGATCTTGTTCAAGTGGCGGACCTCATCTTTTCCAGCTTCTACATCCCTGTGTAAGAAATCACGCTCCTCAACCAGAGCACGGTTATCTGCCAACAGTCTCCGCAGTTCAACCTCCTGCAATTCAAACTCTTCCTGTAGAACAGCTGGGTGAGGGCGAGGAGCTCCTCTCATGTGCAGACCTTCACGGACGTCAGGATAGCCTCTAAGATCTTGGACCACATGAACTCCAGGAATGGCCCTACGAACCTCAACTGCACCGATGTCACGGTAGGCCCTATGATCATCAACTATACGGATGTCTGGGTAGGGCACATGAGTATCAACCATACGGACATGAGGATACGCCCTGCGATCATCGATAAGACGCCGGGGAATGCGACCTCTGTCCGACATGATACTGAGTGCCTTGGACTGAAACAGAGATCAAAAGAAAATAGAGTTATATGAGTCCATAACTATAAGTCAGCACACTAACGAAATAAATAGCATCAGTGGATCAGGCACCAAGTGACACTAGTACGATAAACCCATTTTCACCTCTGGACCTAAAAGAGGACTCTGATGACACAAGGTATCCCGTGATCTTCAGTGTTTATTAGCTAGCAGAGGAAGGATGCCACAGCGACCTAGAAAAGCTCTGGCCACCTCTAGGCAACAGATTAAGCACTCGAATAGCAAAAGTACTTTCAGTCAGTAAGCACGTAATACATTATAAACAGATAGACCTACCAATACAAAGGGAAATCTGTTTGGATCGAATGTGTTATCTATTCAAATCACCGGGCTTAGTGCTCTAATGACCTAAGAAGTGTAAAAAATGATTTGGATTCTGAGGCGGACTGAGCAACAGGGCGAGGTAGCGCAGCCGCCAACCCTAACGCCAGCAGAGGAAACCCTCTCCTCCCTCTCCGACAAGAGATGAAAATCCCCCTCCCAAACCCCCATATCATCCCGATTGGGACGAAATCGCAGGAATCGACCCATCACTGCAATGTCGAGCCTAAAATTCAGCTACACAAGAAAGAAAGGAGGATTCTCTAGCGGATGGGGGCGGAGAGCCCGGCTCTCACCTTGCCGCACGCGACCGAGCCGTCCTTGCTCCGCTGCCGTGCTGCCGGCGTGCCGCACGGGAAGTATTATGGAACTGTTAGGAAGAGATTCATCTGACTAAACGGTCGGCAGCCCGTTAAGATACAGTGGGCCGTGACAAGAGAGTCCACGGGTGAAAGTCAAGGCCCGTGGCCGGAATGTGCTGTGTGAAGTCAATGACCAAGTGCTTTAGACACAGTTTGGTTCCGCTTATAAACGGTTTATCAGTTAAAATAAGGATAATTTCATCAAACATCTCGGTTTATTTCTCATTTATTCTCACTTTTGCTAGCCACGACTTTACACATTTGAACTATGAAAAAAAAAAAGAAGCGAGAAAATCTTCGCTTAGATTATAATCTAAGCGTGACTGAGAGATCATCGTTCCAAACAGAGCCTTAGAATGACTGAAAATAGTAAAAAAGATAACTCCGAATTAGAACCTAGTTTTAAGGTCTTATAGAGTAGATCAGAAAAGGCTAACCACTAGACTAAGTGTAATGATCAAGTACATAAAAGGGGTTGAATCGGTGGATTTATAGGACTAATTTTGCTACGAACTAAAAATATAAAACTCAATCGCAACGGAAGCAATCCTATATAATTTTAATAGGCCAAGACTCTTAACAATGCTAATAAAAAGATAAAAACAACAAACAAGCACTAGCACGATAGCCACCAAGAGTAATCAAAGAACAACATATCACTTTACTCAAATGGTAAGTCTTGGTTCCTCCTATCGTTCTCGATACTCGCATGGGTACGCTTCACTTTCAGAGTAAAGTCACCGGCGGCTCGGCTGTCGCACACAATATCCAAGCGCTAGAGCAAGCCTCCAAGACTCGAGTGCTCCCTCTTAGTGTTCTTTTCAAGCGGGGGACCCAAAACTGCGTACAAACTAGACGTCGTCTTTCACAATCTTTTCGAAAGCTCGAACATCGACTCTTAACCAGTCTAGACTGCTCAAACCAAGAGAAATAGGTAAAGATCACTCCTTTCAAGCTCACAAGCTCTAGAAGTGCATTAATGCTCTCTATCACTCTCCTACTAGCATCAAAGATCTCCAATTTTGTCTTGTACTCTTTTGGTGGTGTCCTTTGACTTCTCACAAATTTTCTCCAGCAGTTCAGATCTCAGACACACAGCAAAACACTTCACTCCACAGTTTAAATAGGCTTCAAACTCAGAAACAACTGTTGTAACGTGATATTATAAAGCTGATTGCTTTATTCAATTACTAGACTGTTCGGTAACCCTTTCTTCCTCCTGGCCAAGGAAACACCCTCTCCGAAATCTATTCTATAGGACACCGGACTGTCCGATGCATACCTTCACCAGAATCCGGTGACTTTCACTTTTGGACTCCTAGAGATATCTTCTTTGGACTTCAGCTTCTAGCTCAACATACTATCCGCTCACTGCACCGACAGACTGTTTGGTGACTGCTCCTCCTCGACTTCAGAGAGCACCTCTCTCTGGATTGGCTCCTACAGGGCTCACCGGATTGTCCGGTGACTGTATCTTTAACTGAATTTGAACTTCGGTATTCGGCTTCACTTTCTCTGACATCTCCGGTGCTTTCTGAGAATCCAAAGAGCATTTATACCCTCTAACATTTATATAACAGAAGACAAATGACCTTACCCTCTTAATAGTACCAGCGGTCATATAAACTCTCTAGCTAATCCTTAGGCTTGGTTCTCTGACACCCGAAAATTCTTCTTCTTGGGACCGTACTTGTCATCTATCGAGAAAAACCACCATATTGATGTAGAATTAGCGAGGTGAAACCTATAATCACAATCGTTATCTATGGTGTTCATTCAATCACCAAAATCAATTCAAACTTTTTAGAGAACTACAAAAGTCACGAAGCTAACAGTAAGTGAGCTCGTTTGTTTTCTATAGAAAGCATAAATCTATTTGATATAAAATACAAATAGGTGATGTACTTTTTTAATTATGCAATTTTGATCTCTCAGTTACAAAACCCGTTCGTTTTTTTTTGTCTCTGGGCGGATTTGGCTGACGTGGCGTCCACATGACGGTTTTATCCGACGTTGCAGCGTGACGTGGCGTTTTCGCTGACATGACACCCAATTTAGCCTAATGTTATTCTAAATTAGAAAACAAATACTTAACGACCACAAAAAATTATAAAACTTTGCATAAATTTAAATCATTTTACAGGGAACAAATTTTGTTTTAGGACCAATTTAAAATTCGAAACACATTTTGTTTTAAAAATTTAGAAATAGAAATAACTATAAAAAATAATCTAGACCTCTAAACCATTGGATAATTTTTTTTTCTAAATTCATATAATTCCAAGTATCACATACATTTTCTTTAGAAATTTAAAATTTCACATTTTGATCTTGAATTCAAATTTAAAATTCAAATAGGGAGCTGAGTCAACTTTTTGTTATAAATCTTTTTGTCAAATTTTATAAAAATAAATCTGTTTCGAATTTGGATATGAGTCCAAAACAAAAGTTATTCCTCGGGAAACCACATCATTAGAAAATTAGGGCATTATTTTGCAATCCTCACTATAATTTACCCAATTCTATATTTCATACAATTGATTAGCCTTATCCTACCACCTATAAACACAAAACATGAGATCAAGATTGATATAGTCATGACAGCTTAGTAAACGAATAAATTGAGTTAGTAAACAAATTAGAATGCTTAAGAGGCTAGAGTATGAAGATTTACCCATAAAAAAACGTAAAACCGGGAACCTTTATTGTAGAGTGTAAGTCATAAAAGTGCATAATCGATCTCTAAACTTGTTTTTTTAATGTTATCTTAGTCCTCATAATGTCACCTTAGTCTCGAACTCTCAAAATACATATTTAGATCCCTAAACTTTCTGAAGTATATGATCCTGGTTCAAAACCTTGAAAATTCTTGTTGTTGAGATATGCCTCCTTGCCAGAATGAATTAGGATGGCAGCAATTGATTTTAGGAGGGACATGTAAAAAAATCATGCTTAATTGCAAACATGTCAAATATAGGAGGTTTTTTTTTTGGATTTTAGATCTCAATGACACTGTTTGTCAAGCGTAAGGGTCTAAATAAGCATTTTGAGAGTTTGAAAAGATAGATGACTCCCCGAAACAAGTTTAGGGACCATCTATTAAAAGTACTATAGAAATTTCTATAACATATTTATTAAAAATAAGTATATATTTTATTGTAAGAATATATAGACAACAGGTATATAAATTTTATTTTATTTTTTATACTAAATTTAAATTTTTATTGATATGTTCACTAAACTTAATATAAAATAGAATAGAATAGACTAGAATAATATTTATTTAAAATATATAATATTTGGTGTATAATCTAACTATAGTTTTTAGTATGATATTATTTAAATCTGATTTGGTTGACTATTGTATTTATAATTTTGTTCAACGATTCACAGGTAGGATATATCTTCGTAGCGAGATCATTCGGCACCGCACAATTGACAACTTTAGCAAAAATGGTGCTGCAATTACAAAGTTTAAATTGATGATTCGAGATTAAACCGATTACGTGTTGCATCTTTAAAACATCGAAAGTTATTATATCCTAACGGAAGATGAGAAACCACAAATATATCATAGTAAATAAGAGAACATTTATCCGTTGATAGTACTAATGAATTTCGAGGAAACGCAAGAACAAATACAAACAAAACTGAAATATAAAAAAATCAAATCATAAAAAGTTTGCATGGGCAAAAAGACACGGCACACGTGCGCCCACCCCAGCGGCGCAGCGGGAGGCAGCTGGATCCTGAGCTGTCCTCGCGTTGGCACCGCGAGTTTTCTTTTTCCTTTCCGGGCCTGCCCCTCCACTTGCCGTTGCTTGTTGTAGGGCTGTGGCCGACCAGGGCAGGCAGACAGGTCGACACAGCTACGTCGGTGTGTTTGTCACACGTACCAGCTCCCAACAGCCTCGCACATGCTGGGATGCAAATGCATAGACTCTCTCTCTCTCTCTCTCTCTCTCTCTCTCTCTCGGTCCGATGGTTTTTTAATAGAACTTTGATCATTGGTTTTCTTTAAAACAAATTACTCAAATGTGTAAAATTTTAAGTTGTAATTCAAATAACTCTAATGATAAATCAAATTATATCAAAATATATAAAATCTATCAATTTTTTTAATAAAATAAATAGTCAAAGTTAAATTTAAAAATCAACGACGACATCAATTAAAAAACGGAGTGAGTAAGTCATATCCAAACCGGCTTACAATAATAATTACTGGATTTTGTTTAAAATATCCTTGCAGATCTAGCAATTGTTTCGTCCTATCAAAGAAGAATTTTGGAACCCATGCGAATTTTGTGTTATTTGTCGTAGTTCATTTATCTTGAGTAGTAAACGTAATAATGCATGTAATGATATGCTATGTTTGTAAAAATAATTAACTGAATTTCTATTGCAGGTTACTACCAAAAACAGAAATAGTAGTATACTCTCTCTCTCTCTCTCTGTTCAAAAAATGTTTTGAACGAATAGTTTGTTGAACTAGCCGATGATAATAATTTCAGAACGGAGAGAATAATTCACAATGTAAGAAAAATGTTAGATGATAATGCTATACCTAGTTGTCATCTTGAAAATAATTGGATCAAATATTCCAAATTAATTGAATCGAACTTACGAATTGACCGTGGTCAATTTTAGTTATAAACCATTTATTACTAGAGTTCTGTTAATTGTTAATGTGATGTACTGTCACACATATTTTAGCATTGCAGCACATAGTTTGCTAGTGGCAAAAATCATAATCTATTTCAACCCAAAGCAATATAATGTCACTCAAGTTAGAATAGGCAGTTATACTTGTACGCCACAAGAATTTACGTATCTTTTTTTTTTTTCTCTCATCAACACGAGTATCCAAAGTAATTTCCCGCAGCATTAACTTTTCAATGCACCAGCCAACCAACGGCTCAGATTCGTCGATCTGAACCAGGCCTCCCGATCCTGGCCGTTCAAAGCCAGAATCTTCAGCCGCTATAAATTCTGGCTCCGCGTATTTGACTTTTCTCCCCCTCGTCCTCTATCTCCGCCATTTATCCGCTCCCCCCTGTTCTTCCTCTCCTCGTGCCCTCCAAATCCCTCCACCGAGATTAGGAGGGGGAGGAGACCAAGATTCGGATTCAGGGTTCGGATTCTGTCGCGGCGATCGAAGAGGCCACGCATTGGAGTCGCGGACGAGCTGGTATTACCCCCGGATTCCTTTTGGTGGGCTGTTTTGTAGTCAAGTTCTTGTACGGGACTCTTAGTTTCTTGATCCGGTCCAATTCCTTCGTTTCAGCTTGATTTAGTATGTGCATCCCTGTTTCTCTTTAATTTCTGAGCTAGTTTCGTGGAAATTTGTGGTTTTCCTTGGTTCTCCGTCGCAATTCGGATTTTCTCGTTTCCATTTTTTGGGAATCTTTGGCGTGCCTTGTGAATGTTTGATGCTTCGTCCTTGATGCGAAGCTTCCGTAAATTTTCGAATTTTGGCGTGTCCGTAGCGCACAGGCGAGATCTGCGTTCGAGGTTGCAAGAATCCTGCCTTAATTTCATCTTTCTTGTGATGTATTTCCCAAATCTTGAGATTTCTCTTTTCGATTTCTCGTTGCAGTTTGGTTGAGACGCCATGATGGCGAACGGGAGGCTCCAGAAGCAGGCGCTGCTGCCGCCGCGCAGCCCGTTCCCGGCGGCGACTGCGGCGGCGCCGGCGCCGCACGCGGAGCTCGGCCCGATCGCGCG
>BCLF01000028.1:543819-614417 GCA_001602275.1 Zoysia japonica | reverse complement strand
CCGGCGCCGCACGCGGAGCTCGGCCCGATCGCGCGCCCGCGGGACGGGCACCACCGTGGCCACCAGCGCACGTCGTCGGAAAGCTTTCTGGTCGACGAGCAGCCGTCGTGGCTGGACGACCTGCTTGACGAGCCTGAGACGCCGGCGCGAGCACACTGCCGGCCCGGGCACCGCAGGTCGTCCAGCGACTCCTTCGCGCTCTTCGACGGCAGCCCCTCGGCAGGAATGTTCGACAATGCGCTCGATGGCAGGAGGGTAGGAGGGCAGGTGGCTTCTAGGACCGGCGCACCGGAGTTCTTCCCTGACCCGAGCTCCTTAGGGCGGCAGCAGGGCAGGCCCTGGGAGCCTAGGCCGATGTACCGGCAGGGTAGTAGCATGCCGATGCCTGCGAGAGAGAAGAATAGTGGGCGCCATGGTCCATCCGGTGCATATGGTGATCACGAGCATGGTCCTGTGACGAATGGAGTCGACAGGAGAGGCCATGGTGACACGGTTCTTGACCAGAGAAAGGACGGTGTGAATCTAAGGCACTCACAGTCTGAGGCAGACACCAAGCGTGCCAAGCAGTGAGTTTCAGTCATTTTGTCACTGCAGTCAAATTCAAATGAATGCCAACTTTGTAAATTTTCATTGCCATGAAACATCATTTTGTGATAATTAAGTACGCTAGTGGAAAATTGGCAAGATGCTTGTTCCAACTATTAATCTATCATGAATATCTTAGTAAAGCCTTCACTATAGTTTAAATTGTAGCCATTTCATGGTTCTTCTGTAACCGTAAGCCTGTGAGATGCATTTCATGGTAATTGCCATATAGTTGTAGAACTGCATATTCATGCTGCACATTAAGTCGATTTCTCTGTTTTATTGCTGTTTAAGTAACTGGTTTATAAGTAAATAAAGCACAATTCAAATTTGTTTTTCTTCTAGTGTGAAGCTTTTATTAGTGCATCGCTCTTCACATGTGAAAGTATGCAATCAGATGTCTATATCTCCATCGATGCATGGTCTAGTGTTTATGTTGATATACTCTACATTGAAAATTGAGCCATGCTCAATTAACTTCTATGTTTTTCTTGTTCTTTGCAGGCAATACGCTCAGAGGTCTCGTGTTCGGAAGCTTCAATATATTGCTGAGCTTGAGAGAAGAGTTCAGTCCTTGCAGGTTACATTTGCAGAAAATAATTTTATTTATTTTTATTTCACAAGTTAGTATGTCTTAAACATGACAATTCTTTCTTTTTCTTTTTGACAGACAGAGGGGATAGAAGTTTCTGCTGAAATGGATTTTCTTGGACAGCAAAATATCATGTTAGACTTGGAGAATAAAGCCTTGAAACAGCGACTTGAGAGTCTATCTCAGGAGCATCTTATTAAGCGCTGTGAGTGTTCCTTTTCTTTTCATGATTTGTGCAACTATCTCTTACAGCTGGATTTCTTTTGCATTTCCAAGATTAAGTTTCCTGTTTCTAACTTCAGTTTCTTTTAAGAATAATGATACTCCATATTTATTTTTATAGGTTAGCTGTCAATTGTCATGTTTTTCCATCTTTTATAATTTTTGGTAAATAAACTGAGATGGCAGTTGCTGTCTGTTAAAAAACAAAGAATATTTTTTTATGAAATTTAAGTAGGCATTTATAGTAAACCTATGGTCTCATACTGTGACAATAATTTTTTGGTTTCTTCGCTGGTCGGTCATAATTTATGTTGGCACCATAAGAGGGGAGCAAAGAACTGGACTAGGTCTTTAGGGATGTACTGTATTGCTACTTTTATGAGAATAATGAAGTTATCTGGATATCTCCTTGGTAATTATTTATACAATAAAATTGCACAGTTGCATTTACCAAGTGTAACTTAAGAAATTGTTGTGGTAGCAAGAACTTGACTAATAAATCGTATGTATTTTACTTGCAATGTTACAGATCAACAAGAGATGTTTGAGCGGGAAATTAGTCGTCTTAGATCATTGTTCCAGCAACAGCAACAGCATCCGCAGCATGCACCACAACAGCAGGCTCCTACCCACAGTCGTAGTAACAGCAGAGACCTCGATTCACAATTTGCAAACCTGTCTCTGAAACATAATGATCCCAACTCAGCGCATGATGCTGTCTCTGGCCTTCGCATCTAATATTCATTTTACCAGCTTATGGTTCCCTAAGCTTCACATTACTTGCTGCCCCCTGCTACATAACTCTTTGGGGGTATTGCTTCAAATTGTGGAGCAGTGGGGTCGCAGCCATGGTGAATAAAGCTGGAAAACCTAATGACTGTGGATTGGATCTTTAATTCTCTTGGAATTGGAATGTGCACCTGACGGTCATCCCTATCTCATGTCCACTGTTGATGATCGACCAGTCGGAGGTGTTTAGGGTCCATTTGAAGATTGACCTTTCATGGATCATTGTATCAGTTTGATGTTAGAATAGTAAGGGTTCTAATTCGTTCCTTTAGCCTTATTTCTCTGTTGAGTCTAGTCTTGAAATTTAAGCGCCATGTGATGCTTCTATTAGTTGGTATGTGAACGTGAACAGATTGTGACCAGGTCCTCCATAGGTTATGCCACATCCTGGGGAGACTGTTGTGTCAACTTGTTCAATAAGCTAGTGCAATTGCAGCGTTGGTGTAGCTCAGTACTTTCATTTCATTTGTGTTTTTCAAACATGTTTGTCACCCAGTTCTCAGATATATTTGAACTGCATGTGTTTTAGTTTCTTGATGTTGGTACAGGACAAGTTGATTAGAGCCTTTTTGGGAGTTTCCAACTATTGATTCCCTTAATCACTTTTGATTCTCATGTAAAATGATTCTGTGATTCTGTGATTGAAAATGATTCCCTTTAATTTTAAGTGATTCCCTTTAAAAATTAAAGATAAACTCTTAGAATCAAGAGAAGATATTTTTTTTTAGCTTTTAATTTCTTAGTTTATTTTGAAGTATCACTTGACAGAATCAAATAAAAATCACTTCTCTTAAAAAGTAAAAATCACTTTTCTTATTTCAAAATAGTGTTTCATAGAGTTTTCTTGATTCTATTTGAGAATCAGAAGTTGGATGCTCTGCCAAATGGGTCATTAATTCCCATGTAGCATGTAATGTAAAAGTTTTTTTTTTTGGAAAGCATTATAAATTCTTTAAGGTTCAACACGTGTCCATTCTAAACTATCATCTATGAACATTGAACAAGGCTTGTGAGCCATCTAGCTATTCAGATTCTTACAAAATTTGGGTTATGAACAGCCCTGTCTCCTAGTTCAATAATCCCTACGGACTAGAATTGAAGCGAAAGAAATTTCTCTGATATAACGTTGCAGATATGTAATTCATAACATAAAACCATCCCAAAAACTGAATTCAGAACAGCGCAATAGATCAAGTGCACCGCCCCTGACCGAGAAACCTGACACCACCAGGACTACATCCCATATAACTAACCGCATTGCACACTAATCATCTGCGTGTTTTTGTGCCATTTGCAACAAGAACCATCCAGAAGTTTCTATTTCTTGCCCACATCACTGTCCATGGCTTCTGCAGGATTGATCCTCCGAAAATCATCCACTGCAGTGTCAAATGTGCCCCTTACATTCTGGCACATCACCATCAGATCCTGCAGCGAATCTTTCAGAACATCCTTTGCTGGATCTCCTGTACATATCCATCAACAGCATCTGAAGAGGATGACTATTATTTCTGAGGGGAAATAGGACTAACAGTTGTATGGTTGATAGCAGTGATACAAAATACTGTGCTTTGTAAATTCAACAGGGAAACACTAGCACCTAACTTTGGTGTATCTATTTAAATTAACAATTATGTAAGCACTTTAACACCAGGATGGACACACCACATATCACATTGTGCATAATTCCTGCATACCAGAAGATGCATTTTTCCAAACTCAAAGTCTATATATGTACGCATTTCATATAGTGCTACTTCCGTCTCACAAAACACTAGTCAGGAGCACAGCACGATAGCCCCCAGACCAAGTACATAACAGTATAGATCATCATAGCATGGTAATGAAGTAGCAAAGAACAATCTGTGTGAAATACTTTAGTTTTTTTTTTCATAGATCAAGAAAGATAAATTCGAAATGAACCATGTATTCATATAACATCTTCATCCCAAGATGAATGTGTATGGCTATGAAATGAAAAGAAAATTGGGACGATATGCTACTGCCAGTACCTGTAATTTGAACTCTTATGACAACCTTGTTGTCAGCAGGATGAGGGATACTATTTCCAGAAAATGCCACCCTAGGGCTGTAACAACACAGAAACAATTAAAGAAAGAGGTGTTTTTATATTGCTTTTATACAACGCTTACTAAATGCATGTAATTCTGAAGTTTGGTCAAGTATACAAACTAGTAAAAAGTACAAGTAGATAATGTCTACCGTTGCAAATTTCATCAGCTACACCAGTACAATATCTAAGTTCACAAAAAACAACCAAACCTTTTAAGTGCAAGCAGGTTGGGTTAGGTTAGACATAAAACCCACAAGGTCACAAACAGGGTTTGAATTTCATTCCTTCAATGCATGCATCCTTAGTTATCTAGGAGCAGAAAATAGTATAATTTCTTTTTTTTTTCAGGTCTAAAAATTTGCGGTACTATTATCATATCCATTTAAGGAAAGCTGATTGTTGCATGCTAAACATTCATTATAAGCCTGTCATCTTTCCCCAAAAGAATAAATTCTACCCAAAGAAAGTGACTTCTGTATTTAATCACCAGGGAAGCTTAGTTATGCAAAAAAAACATCAGTTTTCATTATGCATTACTAAGTTATTCTACTTTCAGATCATCTTGTCCCTAAAGTAACATGACTCTTTGAAATTCTAATTATGAGAGGACAAATGTCAAATCACGAAGATTTTGCAGGTCAACATCAGAACCAAAATCCTCTTTTGTGTTAAAATTTAGTTTGATATAGTCTCTATTTAAGCAGAGATAAAAAGCTGCAAAGACAGAGCAAATTTTCCCACTTTAATCACAAACAAATGTGTAAATTCATTTCCTGTGTCATGCCAATCTCATGGCCATACGCCCATACACAACCCAACAACATGATCTAGGATCCAAACTGACGTATCCTGCATTTCCAATAGCAACCCCCCCCCCCCCCCCCCCCCCTCAACAACAACAACAACAAAATTGTATGAACCGAAACGAAACTCAAAAGACTTCTATGTGATGGTCACCAATGGCAATATTAATTTCCCACATCAGCACCATAGATCAGGCAAATAAGTGAAGTCTTCTCGCAATCAATTCAAAACAAGACCACTCCAAAAACCTAGTAACTAATTGGACAAGTCCCAACATTCACACATTTCATCGCCGTATATTCAAGTAACAGTACTGATGGTAAGGGAAGACACTATTACTCACTCCTGGTTGAGAACGAATCTAACAGAGTTTGCGAGGGTGTGGTCCTCTTCCGTGATGGAGAACGTCGACGCGGTCGAGTTATCCGCCGACCCGTGCTCCATGGCGCCCTGCCTGCAAGAACCAGGAAAGAGGATGCCCTTCGCCAAGAAACCAGAGCCCCAAGGGCAGGGGCATCAACAAAAGATGAATTCATCGAACACTGGAAGAAAAGGAGGACCACCGGAGCCCTACCTGATTCTGCGGCGCTGCCGGCGAGGGCGGACGAGTTCGGCGGAGGGAGGCGGCGTGATGAGAATTTGTTTGTGCAAAATAAGAAAGACAAAATTATAGTTGATTGACTACAGATTTATAAATTAGGCCTCTGTTTTCGTTTTTGCAATTCTCAGGTGCTTTCCGTTGATTATCACTTGCCGACTTTAGATACTGAAATTATGCTATGGTTTTTCTTACACATTCAAAATCAGTACTCGCTCTATTTTTAAATTATTATCTCTTTAATTTTCTAATATTGTTTTTAATTATTTATCATATTTTAAAAATGAATATTATGTAATTCTTTCAATTTTAAAATATTATCATTATTTTTACATTAATTTTAATTATTTATCTTATTTAAAAAAATTATTCAAATATATAAAATTATTTAGTTGCAATACCCACATTTTTTTTCTCCTTGACATCCGAAGGAGTCCTAATGGGGAGAGATTACCCTGTGAGGGACGAGACCATCACCATCGCGGTCACCAGTTTGTCGAAATTGTTATTGGGTGCAACCTTCAGTCAGATTTTCGAGTGGGCCGCGGATCAAAAATGTCAGTCAGTACTAGCCTGAATAGTAAAAATCTAAGACGTCTCACTGTCAGACCTAGTACATCATGCTCAGATAGGTCTGATGGCGGTTACTTTATTGGTCCAGTTCTTTATCAGGCGAAGATCAGCAACAGCTGATAAAGGCGGCCATGAGTTTGGCAGCTATACGGATGAGGATGATTAAGATTGTTGTTTCAGCTTTTCGACTGGATTTTTTAAGTTGAAAAGTTAAAAATTGAAAAACTGAAACAAGCAAGTTTTTGAAAAGCTAATTTTTGCAAAAATAAACTAAAAACTGAAAATCTCACTAAAAGCTATTTTTTATCTTTTGGTATATAGAAAAGCTAAATATAAATTATAAAAGTTAACATCTAAATTTTATCATCTAGCTTTTTAAGCAGCAACTAATCAGCTTTTTTAAAAGCTCAAAAGCTTTAACTCAAATAAAGAGAGCCTAAAGTACAGATAGGATAAGCCAGCCAGCTTTAGATATTCGACAGCAAAAATCAGTAATATGCTCTGAAGCAATGGCTTCTATCAATCTAGGATTCCAAATTGTACAGAGTTCTTGCATATGAGTTATGAGTATGTAAGAAACTAGCATTTTTGGTTAAAAAAAAAGAGGTTTCTGCCTATGGTCATGCCACTAGGTTTTGAAGGATGTAACTAGTTGCAGTTTGAGTTTTGATACCATCCGGTGTTTATTTATAGGATTTCACACTGGTCACCTGCTTCTTAGCATCTATTTTCTTCAGTTTGAAAGATGTACCCTTTTTCCCTCAATCGTATCCTTGTACAGCTAGATGCTCATCTACCTTTCTGTTGGTGATGGTCACCAAGTCAGACAAAAAGTTATGAACCATCTAATCTCTTCATCGAAAATGGATTGTAAAATCGAAAATTGTTTGTAAGCACCTAGAATTGGACTCCACTGAATTTGCAGGCATACAATATAAGAAAATGGAACAGGGAAAATGTATCCATACAGGCATACAGCCAGTATTCTGTGGAAACAGGAAAGATATTGTGGATGATGAGGAACTTAATGCTTTATTTATAAGAGGCATCGCTTCGTACTACCTCCGTTCTAAAATATAAGCATTTCTAGCTTTGAATAAAGTCAAAATTTTTTAACTTTTATTAATAATATTTAAAAAATTACATAATTTTTAATGTAAAAATATACTTTTTATGAAAGCTATTTCATGATGAATCTAAAAACTATAATTTTTATATGATAAAATATTATTAGTTATACATTATTAATAGTTAAAAGTGATAAAAGTTTGACTTTGACTAAACCTAGAAATGCTGACTAAATCTTAAAATGGTTATATTTTGAAACGGATGGAGTAACTTGGTCAGATGATAATAATTTTTTATTTGGCTCTAAAAAAGTTACCGCTTCCCTTTTATAGCCATTTTTAATTTCAACTTACTTATATGGCTCAAAATTTATTTTTGATTACTTATTTAGCCTTTCTGTTAGTTTTACCTTCTAACGGTGTTAGGTGGAGACTGAAATGACCATTTTACCTCTGAGCATTGTGTTCGTTTCATTTTGACATTATTTTTCTTTTTTTGTGTAACTGTAAACTTTGCTATGCGGTGGGTTTTAAATAATTTGTGCAATTATCATTTTATAAAACCATGCAAAAAGTAAAAAAAAATGTTAAAATGAAATAAATATAAACCCAAGTGTAGAACGGTTATTTTGTTCTCCGCTTAACACCGTTAGAGGGTGAAACCGATGAAATGACCAAACAACCAATCAAAAGTGAATTTTTGAGAAAGTTGAAATCATAAATGATCATAGAGGGAAGTGGTGAGTTTTTTAAGGCCATAAGAAATTTTCTCTTCCTTGTTTGGCCTTAAAAAGGTCACCGCTTTGGGATGTGACAGTATAAAAACCCGTAAGTAACCAGGAAAGGTTTGAGAGGCTCCGAACGTGCCAGTCGATTCCAGCTCGAGTTGTGTAATCGGAAATCCAATCAAAATAGCTGTCAGATTTGCCACATTGAACCTGTCGACCCAACTACGTACCCTAAGGTCAGAAAATGTAGGGTACTATTCTTCAGATGCTACCGGGTATGGAAAAGCGCATGAAATTTTGAATCATTTTCAGCTAAACATTTTATAACGCAACTGATTGATTATGACCATCAGCCGCATACAGAAGACACCAACATAGACATAATAGCGCCTCTATGATTGTATGATAAACTGGATATATTCAACGTCAAATTCCAGTTTTGATAAGCTAGCAGAACATGCTACGTTAGATACTACAAGGCCATAGTACGGGTGCAGGTTCCAGTCTCCAGATCATCCACGCGGCCATGTTTAGCATCTACAGAATGTCTAAGCAGCCTTAGGCATAGAAGAGCTTAACATACAATATTTGCTCCACACTGGGTACCAAGAGAGCAGAAGAAGCTCTTCAAGAGCTGGCGGCCTGGAAAGTGTCTGGCTTGTGCTTCTCCATCAGGCCTGTCAGGGCAGCATCCAGCTCCTTCTCGAGCTCAACCTCCTTCTCCATGTACTCCTTCTTGAGCTTCATCTTCTTCTCCTCGTGAGCGTTTATCAGTTCATCCCTCTCAGCCTCAAACTCCGCAACATCCTTAACCTGGCAATCGATAAACTTCTGCACCTGTTCCTTCCTGCAGAAGAGAGCATACAATGAGATGATCAGCACAATTTTTCTACTTCAAAATAACAACGTTTATGCAAGATGATTAAAGGAGGAAGCAGATACAGTTTTTCCTTATTAATTAGATAGGACCATATAGAGCATTTATGATCCTAAACAAATATACCACTATTGATTCACATAGTAGAGGTAACATTTCTATGATACCATGATTCCTGGTGCGGATGGTACAATAATATCAAATCATGTACTTGTTGCATACCTTATCTTGCGATCTTCAGTCGTTCCAGAATCCACATCAAAACGTCTAGCCTTTGATTGCTCTTCCTGCAGCAACTTCTCAAACATCTTTTCTTTCTCTTCTGTGGCCTTGTGAATATTTTCTATTTGATTATGAAAGAACTCCTCCTGGTACTTCATCTGCAAAACAAGGAAACACGAGGTGAACAACAAAGCATAGGAGCGGATAACAAAAGGCAGCATAAAAAGTTCTGCATTGCGAAAGAGAAATCTGAATTCCAGAAAAAGTCCTAATGACATGGAGCATCATTTACTGAGTCACTGGCATACAGACTTCAGTAAAAAACATTTTTTCCAATGCTCAGATACCCATTGGTTGGAAACCTTTAGCAATTATTACCTCTTGCTCATACTCTTCATGCTTCTCCTTGGCCTTACTCCTCACAAAAATATTCTCTTCCATTGTCTCCCGAAGTTTCTGGGTAACAACTCCCAAGGTTTCTTCTACTGCTTTAGATCGCTGCTCTGTCTTAACCACCTTGTTCCTCAGATAATTCAGCTGTTGGTTGTCTTCACTCATCTGTTTCATCTGGACCACGACCATCTCATTGTAAGACTTCATCTCATATTTCAGGCGGGTTTTACCTGAAATTATAACAAAGATGGAACATACTAGTTAACATTCATGCTAACTAAGTTTAACTGACAATCCCTTTCAATAGCTAGTGTTGCTTAATATATTTGTTTTTAAAAAATACTACGTTACATACTCTCGTTCCAATAATTAGGTTCCAGATTTAGGACCTGTACTGTTTGATAGGTCATACTTGAGAGTAGCCATTTGTGTTTCTTGATCTATTTATTATAAAGACACTACGCTACATAGACTTTGAAGGCTTCATTCCTATCCAGATTACTGTTTGATAAGTAATGAGAATAGCCATTCAGACTAGAGATCAATTCATCAGCGATAAGTGTGGTGATGCATAAGACTTTCACACATAGAAGTATTATTTCGAGGAATCATAAATTATCATCCCATTGGAAGCAACCTATTGGCCTTCTTGGATACAATCAGCACTGTAATACATCCTTAAGGTTTTTTGTTGAAAATTATCAAAAAAATCCTAGAGCAATCATTCCTTTGCTAATAGACCCTTAGTGAAGCAAAGATGCACAAGATATGCTCAAATTTGATTGGTCTAGACAAGGATCCATATTCTTTTCTTACTAGGAAGGTGCTTCTACTATAGGCACTTTCAGTGGCAATTTTGCATCTATTGTGCTACAGTGCAGAATCAGTTAGTTGGGAGATCTTGCTGATTCTAGTGAAGTTTTGCTGTTATATAATTATCCAAAAATATGCTTTCATCTAACTGTGGCACCAAATATAGAAACAAAACAATGGTGTCCCAACTCCCAACAAAGCATAGAGAGATGCACTTCTACAGTCACTATAAGAACTGACATTATTATGGTATAATTGAGTAGCATATTGCATCCAGTGAACTTTCTGGAACTG
Organism: Zoysia japonica; assembly: GCA_001602275.1. Taxonomy (NCBI): domain Eukaryota; kingdom Viridiplantae; phylum Streptophyta; class Magnoliopsida; order Poales; family Poaceae; genus Zoysia; species Zoysia japonica. Next base: position 603,786 of record BCLF01000028.1, on the reverse strand, counting down.
TTACAAACGCCCGGTGGATAACCTGAGGATGCATAGTATGGTTTATTGTAAATTTTTAAGAGAATGAAAAAGAAATAAACAAGTAGCAAAGGTCACGAAAATCAATATTGAAAAGGTATGGGTATCATAAGTTTTTAGGGTAACAAGGGGGCACAGGGTAAACATATACAGCTCCCACTGCCCAAACAGTTCCCTCAAGAAAAGGTGGTGATGATCAGTTTTATAAAAAAACAACTAACATCATGAACTAACAAGGTCGCTGATGCCTTTCTTCAAATAAATTATGTCTGCTCTTCCTAGTTGTGTATTGTCAGTGCGCAAACAAAAACAAATATCAGTAGTACAGGCTATGGAGAATGACAACATGTCAATACAGTGAAGGAATACATATTTAATTTCCTGTCGTTGTGAAGACAGTAAAAAATCATTGTCGCATGACTACTAGTTCTATTTGCAGAAACTGCCTTTCAAGGCACAAACTATTTGGGTCAAAAAATTCAACTACAGGCAGTTATTTACCAGATAACAGAAAGATGTATGAAAAACATGAAGTAATTCACTTTATGAGCAGAAATGTACCCTGACAATGTTTATTAAATGCCTCCATATCATCTTTATTTGCCATGTAACCATATAACTGCCTTTTTCCACCAGGTAAGAATGGGACCCTGTGATTCTGCCATGCATTCCTGTCTGTCCTTTGAACAATAAAGTGCTTATGCAGACGTTCTGCCTCCATATAGCCTACCGCCGAGCTTTCAAATATTAAGACACTCATGCCACGGTGCCCATATGGACCATAGGCATGCCGTGCTTTACTTGCAGCATATTCACCAAAATAATCAAGGAGTTCTAGGTTCCCCATTCCCTTCCACTAGCAAGGTCAAAGAAAATAAAAGGAAATAAGAAAATGATGAAATTGAACTACAAGTGCCTTGATGAGCAGTCTTGAGTAGGATACTAGGTTACCATACACATTATAAATTCTACTAGAAAATAAGAACCTGAACGCTACAACACAAAATAACGTATTGAGACAGTGAAAGACAGAAGCAGTCACCTTATCATCATCATCTTTTTCCATCAAGGTATTCATGACAATAACCATTGGTGGCCACACTATCTCACGATCCGTGCTCTCCCGCAGCCCTTTCCATTTCCCAAATTGTTCGCCAGCTGGTATCACTGAAATTCCCTTGCGAGATAGTTCTTCTTCCAACAGTGCAGCCAATTCCCTGTGAAGCTTTACCCTTGTAGAACCCTTTGTTCTAGCATGAGTCATCAAAGGATGCAGCCCTTTGTACCAATCAATTGCACCAGGACCATTTTTGCATGCAGGACAATGCCACTGCCGAGTGGGTTCATTTATCTCTTCCACACTCAACTTCTCTAATACTTCAAAGAAACTTTTAAACCACTTGTTCCCTTTTCGAGTCCCAAAACTGTTATCACTTGCATCAGAGTCATATTCATCACTAGCACCATCACTCAATTCATCGTCATCGTCATCTGATGTCGCATGATCATCAATGGCATCCACTTCATTGTCGTGACCTGATGTTGTGTCATCCTTCTTGGTATCGTAACTAGTTGTACGAGGTCTGGATCTCCACTCCCAGCCATTCGCCAGAGGTTGAGTCTGAACAGGGTGTGGTGCCTGCTGTGTCTGTGGCGGCGGCCTGTAACTGCCCCTGTTAGCAGAAGGTTGGGCCCAAGCAGTTCCAGAAGGTTGCAATGAACCGCTGCCACCCCAAGCTGGCCTTGCTGTGTTAGGCACAGCATTCAAGGAACTTGAAGGTCCCCGCTGTTTCCCAGTAGTCTGTCCTGGTTTCTTTGATTTCTTCCCTACTGTTTCCCAACCATCACCTGGATAAAGGGTAGGCTGATAAGTTATGTAACTTTATCTAATATGATTAACTACACAAAACAGAAACATGTACTATAATAGTCACTGCAGCTGAACTTAATACTACTTTCTACTATAGTACAGTCAACATTCACTGCAGCTGAAACATCTAGTATTTACTATAGGAGTAGTAGGAAAAGAAAACAGACCTAGTACATTACTTCAAAGTTGAAATAACAAAGAAACAATACTGTGGTAGCAACAATATACAGTCATCACACAACTACATTACTTCTATCAAGACTTGTAGCCAGAGGAGTTATTCGAACAGAAATGTAGTTACTGCCAATGAATCAAACACAATGCAACTGGGGACATCGAGGAAATAGAAATGCAACAAACTAAAAATAAGTTATCATACCGAGAAAGCACTGAACTGAGCATCAGACTTGGTTAAGAGCTGTAAAAAAGTCTCCTACCCACAGCAACACAACTCAGAATCCCTATGCAACATGTAATCCGAACTCACAAGCAGGTGGATCGAATCAGAATGATCCAAAATGAAATGTCATGGATCAACTTTAGAAACTCATATTAAAGAGACCAGTTCATGTAGATCTCATAAGGGCAGCCCACCAAAAGGCCCTGCAATGATCGTCTGACTACTGTTCGGAGAACAATGGTCCTAAAATTCTAGGGATAACCCCAAATGTCATGTTTAGCCACAACCACTATATCTGGGAACAACACTCCTAAAATTATGTCTAGAAGAACAGAGTCCCAGATATCCCAATTTCCATTTTACAATCGTAAAATTCTGTTTACTGAAATTTCAAAAACCCAAAACACCATCATCAACTCGAAAGGAGCCCTATCAACATATTTTAAAAAAGGTACTAACAAAAAGTGAACCCGACAGAAATGTCGCTTCGTACGGAACTCACAAAAGCCACCCCCACCAAAAAAAAAATCCAGAGCATCTCGGTGTCCTATCCAAAGAGACGAAATCGAGCCGATGAACACGCAATCCAAACAACGCTCCGCGCAGAGCAGACGAACGAATCGCACGGACCGACCCGCCGATCCAGCACCCACACGAAGCAGCATTAACCCCCCCCCCCCCCCCCCCCAATACACACACACGCATTCCTGCATAGTCCCCGCCCACCCCGAAACAATCCGCCAAATCCAACAACCCGCAAACCAAAATCCGCGCGGGAAAAACATCCGCACGAGAGCGGTTCCAGGCGTGACGGTAACCCGAGAAACGAAGCGACGCACCCACCACCACCAGAGCCAGTCTCCTAAACTCTACCACCCGACATTGCGCGAGCGGCCCGCGCGCGCGGCGCGGCGGGGGAGTGGAGGAGGGAGGGCGCTCACCGGAGCCCGGAGGCGCGCCGCCGCGACGATCGCCGGCCCCCGACATCCCGCGCGCGTCCGCTTCCGCCTCCGCTCCGGCGCGGTGTGGGGTTTAGGGAGGGGAGACGGTAATCCGGGAGTGTTTGGGACGGGGTGAACGGTTCCGGGCCGGAGGCCCGGGATAAATAGACGCGGAGGTCACCAAACGGACTGCTCGGGCTTTGGTTCCACTCGCGGGCGCCGCTTCACCTCTCGCTCCGCGGTGGTCTCACTGACATGTGTGGGTTAGAGATTCAACGAGCCCACGTTTCAATGGGTGCCGAACGCTGTGGCTGCGGTGGCGCGGTCCTCGGGCCAAACGCGAAGGACACAGCCGAGTGGAGGCGCGGCGGGCCCCGCGTATCATGCGAGATTAATGACGCGCCTGGCAGGTGGGCTCCGCACCGTCCTGCCACAAGAATCATTTAGCGGAGAAAGGGAGGTCTATGGGTCAACACCGCGGTTCAGTCGCGCGCGGGCCCGCATGTCAGTCGTGTTCAAACTTAACGAGGCGGGGGGCTTCCATTATCCGGATTGGAAACTTAACGAGTTTTTTGAACGCAGGATCTTAGGAATTTAGCAGGAATCATGTACTCGTAGAAATTTTATAATAAATTAATTCAATTTCACAAAAAAATATAAGAAAATTAAAAAAAAATCAATCCAAAAGAGGTCTTATTGATTGAATTATATTTCGCGTACCACCAAATTTTTTTTTGTGCGAAAAAGTGAAGGAACCATTTGATGGCCCACTGAAAAGATACTCCACTGCATTAAGCATCCTCCTGACGTGTTACTTTGTGCTTTGCTTTGATTTCTCCAATGGATGGCTTGCTTGGTTCTTCTTTGTATGGGCAATAGGGTGCATCCATCGTGCATTAGCTTTTCTGCATCCATCTCATCTCGGCTAGTGGTCATAGCTTTGGCGTCGAGTTAGACTACTAAAAATGTCAATTTCGGTGTAACAAAAGTAATACATTCCCCTTCATACAAAAAATATTACTTTGTACTTCACCAAGAGTAATACGTCCAGACTTATTGTTATATCAAGACCAATGAGCGAGTCTTTAAGTATATAAAGTGTGTGAGCAAACACTTCCCTGCCCTTCACTAGAGATTGAGGAACATATATTACAGCTCACATGTTGTTGTGATGGTTCTATCTCTCGAAACCAAACCCTAAATGAGCTCGACTAGTAGTCTCCATCTTTAATTATTTGTCATCTTAAAGTCTACAAATTTTACGCATGTTCTCATTCTCGCTTTTCAGTAAACTTTTTTTTATTCTCAATACATTTTTATCTCTGTATCTTTAATTTACTTTTTATGCATCTCATCTTTTTCATTCTTAATTCTTATGCTCACAGCTATGGTGACAAGTAAAAGAGGACAGATTTGTAATTTTGAGATTGAAGAACATGCATTTCCTTGTTAATGACATAACGTAATGAGCAGAGATCTCCACATTTATTAGAGCTTGGACCGACAGGCTCCCCTAATGTTAAGAATTGTTAGAAACAGTGTTCGTGAATATTGATCAAAATATGAGTCGCAAAAATTGTTGATCAAAATATCCTGTGTCCCATGGGTGCTATCTACCTATTTGTTTGTTTTTTTCGGCTAAGTTCATGGTACCTTTTAGTGTAGTGTCATCAACACTATGTTTAGTAATTATCTCCTTTAAATACGACCACAGGAAATTATAGGTATGTGAAAATGTGGTATACATAGAAAGATAGATATGATGATACATACTCCCTCCGATTTTAAATTATTAACATCGTTGATTTTTAACATCAACTTTGACCATTCGTCTTATTAAAAAAAAAAGTATTAAAAAGCAATAGCGATAAGTAATTTGAAAAAAGGAAAATGTTAGTAGAATGGCAACTTAAGTAAAGAAGGCATGTCTCATTCTATACAGCCAACTTAGATACTATGTATGACAGTATCAACGCACAACAAAATTATAAAACATCTTTTTTTTAGCTACTGCTATTAGGGCTCATAGTAACCCAAGTCCAAACAATTTTCATGAATGATCTATTTTTAGGAGTAAGGTTTCTACATGACATTCAAAATTTGAGAATACAAGAAACGGTTTAGTACAAAAGATCCAAAATGGTTGGGCCCTCTTTTTTAGTCTATGCAAGCGGAAGCTACAATGCTACAATGCGCTATATTTTTTTGATAGGACTATAAACATGCAACTAGCTCATCTTAAGGTTCTGTTGACATAACAGAAACTTGTTAAAAAATGATACATTTAAAAAAAAACTGATGAAAAGTTGTTAAAAATAAGTTGCTTTTTAGGATCTATTTATTTTAACTTTTTAGGCCTCGTTTGAAACGTGAGATTCATTTCCGTTCTTGCATTTTTTCTGTGAAATTGAGTTGATTCCTGTAAAATTCCTACAAAATTCCTGTGAAATTTCTGCGTTCCAAACGGGGCTTAGTGGTCTTGCAAGTTGACTTTTGAAGATTTAGAAGTTACTCCTATATGTTTAAACTTGAGAAGGCAAAAGTATTTTCAAGGAGTTTGCTTCTCAACTTTTAGAAACATCCATCTTTTATATATTTCAAAAGCTAATCCACAAAAGATGAAAAGCTGAAATAAACAATCCCTTCATTTATTCTGACAAGTTGCTGAATTAATTAGCTGTAAAATAAATTTATTGTATGACGTCAATTCTACTTACTTTTGAGAACAAACTATACTTAAAGCTGCATGAATAGTACCTAAAATCTATGAGCCATCCACAATTAATGTTTGAGCTATACAAAAGTGAGGACATCAATTAATTATAAAGTTTAAAGCGTGTTTGGCGCTTTAGAGTTCAACTTCACTCTAGAGTCTAAAAAATGTAACCAGACGCATCAACTTTAAAAATTATGTAGCAGCTAACTCCGTAGAGTCGGTGAAGCTCTAATATAATTTTTTGAAGCATCATTTTTCCGACTCCAGATGAATCCAAAACAAATTTAAACATGAAGTTATAATATATTACCCACCTTTACCATCGGCAAACCATTCTATTTCCTTCCTTCGTCATCGATCTCTTTTTCCCCACCTTTCGTCTCACCGGCCTCGTCGTGCGAAGCCTTCCACCCGCCGGTCTCCACGCGCCTGCTGCGCCCGACACCGGCGGCACCCTGCGCGCGCCCGCAGCCGGCGGCACACCGCCAACCTGCGCCCGATCTGCGGTCGCCGCACGACCAGGTCCGGTCGGCGCACCGCCCGATCCACCCCGCCGGCGCCCGGCCGCGCTCGGCCACCACCTGATCTGCCGGCCGCGCCACCCGATCCGGCGCGCGACTCAGGGCAAGGGCAGGCGGGCGGCGTGGAGATTAGGACGACCTCAACCAGGCGACACGCGGATCCGGAGGAGGGCTTATGCTATTGCAGTCTCCGCCTCCTCGCCGGATTGCAGAAGCGACCTGTACGAATTGCAAGACTGCCCAGTTGCTCATCGTCTAAAAAGCTCACACAGCTAGCAGCCATGGATGCCGGAGCACGAGAATACCAGTCCTGCAACAACTCGTGGAATCCAGATTCCCAATCACAGGGGTAACTAGCTGGCTAGCTGCAGCTCGCGGCGCCTACGGTTGTCCTAATCTGGTCGAGCACTAGCAGCGACAAGCTGAAACAATCGGGCATAGCGACGGGAACGAGATCTCCGTCTTCGATCTACAGCCATAGAGGGGGGAGCGAAGGCGAGAGGAGCACGCGGAGCAACGCTGTGGGCCTGCGGCGGCCGAATGGGCAAAGCACAACGAGTGAGATGAAAGCTTGGTGCTGTCTTCAGCCTGCGAATATAGATGTCCAAGTGGGCCGGGTTAACTGGCCAGGACGAAGCATGAAAAAAAAAAGCGCGGCTCAAACTCGGCACAGCCCAATATTAATCGGGCCCGTGCTGACCCGGCACGCAGCTCGGGCCGTTCTTGGGCCGACACATCGGCCCACTGGACGGCACGGCATGGCCCATTAGTCGCGCAGCCCAGTTAAACCTGAAAATGGCCCAGCACATCACGGCCTGTTAGCAGCCCATTAGTGCAACCCTAGCCGCAGGGACAAATAAAAACTCCCAACCCACTCGGGTGTCCTCGACAGTCGCCGCCTCGCGCACCTGGCTCTCGCCCGCCATCGCGTCACCTGGCTACCTCGTCGCGTCTCGCAGCCACCTCACCAGGACGTCGCCCGGCCAACTCATCTCCCGTCGGTGTTTCACAGCCACGTTGTCTCCCGCCGACTAGTCTCGTGACAGCGTCATCTCACAGCCACCTGATCTCCCGGTCGCCTCGGCTCGTCATCTCCCGGCGCCTCAGCTTGCATGCGCGGCGGCGGCGGTCAGGCGCGGTGCGGCGGCTGAGCCAGGCGCGGCTACGTGCCCTAGCGTGCCTCCGTGCTTTTTGGGTCGGCCCGACGCGATTAAGCAATTTCGTGCCGGGCTGTGGGCCGAAGTCTGAGCTCATGGGTTAGCACGGCACGATCCTATTATAAACTGGGCCGTGACGGTTCGAAATTAAACGTGCCAGACTATTTTGGGTATGGCCAGCGGTGTCGCGCGGCTCATTTGGACATCTATACCTTTGAAGGATAAGAGCGAAGGCTTGTGGCAGGCTCGTAAGCCACAGGATTAGCTTGGTTGAATCCGATGGTGCACAGCGTGACTGCCAGGGTGACTGCCAAGGCGGTGTTGTTTTCTGCCAGCGAAGGATGTGCTTGCATGCATTTAAACTTTTCTTTTCATATTGTGATTTGTGAAGCGTGATGAACGCTATCTGAAATCAGCTCAAGCATGGAAGAATTCTAGACCAATTTATTTTTTGTGTATGCTGTAAGATAGCTCGTTTTTGCTATAAAAAATGACTCGCATATCTCTATTTATTTATTGTATTATCAATTTGAGTTAATATTTCTCTTTGACCCTAACCTTAGCACGGGATTTTGTCCTCGTGTTTGGGTTAATGGTAGCAACTCATACAAAATAAATAAATTGATTTAATTATTTCTAATAATACTTGAGTCAACTAAGAGTACGAAGGACAATCAACTCATGAAACTAAAATTACAACCATCTAGTCAAACATTTCAACAGCAAACTTCAATTCTACAAAAGAGCTGCTCTACTAAATTTTTTTAAAATAAACCAGCTTTATAGTAAAGTAAAGCTATGTCAAACACGTTTTTAATCGATAAATTACACGAATCGAAAGCCATGAAACCCTCGGCAGAGAAACCACAGCAGCCCGACCCAAACCCGTGGAGAGCCAGCCCAACGGAGCAGCACGTCCAGAACCATCCGGCAGACGAAAAGAAATGGAGCCTGGTGCGTGCATAATCATTTCGCCCTCACGCGTCCGATCCAAAAGACCCAAACCCGAACCCAAGAAACCACGCACAGAATTCTCGCCGCCGTCTCGCTCGCCGACGGCCACCGCGACCACCCCCCGACGGCGGCGAACATGTCGTCGTGCGCCCCCGTCCCGACGCTCCGGCCCGAGGAGCGGGCGGAGCTCCTGTCGCTGCTCGCCGCCGCGGCGCGCCCGCTCGCCGACGTCGTCGCCGACTTCCTCTCGCGGTTCCCCCGGGAGCGCCGCCTCCGCGTCTGCGCCACGCTCGGGCTCCTCCTGGAGGCAAGCGGCCGTAGCCCCCCTCCCCTCCCCCTTCACTTCTCCCTGCCCCCCGCCTCCCGTCCCCCGGGGTTCCTCTAGCTCCGTCCCTCCCTCCAGTGGCTGCTTGCTTCGTCTCGTCAGATTGGGCGGGGGCCCGACAGCGGCGGGAAACGGATCGGGGACTAGTTTGAGTTGCTGGGTTTAGGGCTTGTGCTGGGTACTCAGATTCGGTGGGTTTTGGTTCGAGGGTCCGTTTTAGCATGGGGGTTACAGAAGTGGATCGTCGCGACTCGCGCTGCTGTGTTCTTGCGATTTAAATTGCTGCTTGGGGTTTAGGCGTCGGGTAGACTGGCGAGTGGTCTGATCAAGCTCAGATTCGTGGGCTTCTTTAGGCCACTTTCTTGCTGTCAGGTTCGGTGGAGTCGCCTTTCTGAAACTTGAATTCGTTGATCTGGCCTGGGTGGATGGATTGCAGGTTTTGGTTCACGGTTCTGGGGCTCGTTTGGTTTGTCACCAAAGCTAAGCACACCGCCAAACTTTGGAGGCGACCGCGTGGATTTGGCCGCTGCTTGGTTCGACATCCGCAATGGGCGTGCCCACGTTTAGTTCATTTTTTTTTTTGCCCGCGCGTGGGCATAATGCAGCAGCCAAATCCTTCGCCAAAACGTGAGACAACAATTGGCGCAGCAGGCATGAAGACAAACCAAACGTACCCCTGATTTTGTCTCCATATGAGCATTATTCTCCTTGTAATTTGCGTAGTCTTTATGCTGTTAGCTTGATAAGTTTCGAGTGAATTTGACCTTGAGGACACTTTGTAGTCTGTACTGATTCCAGATTCGATCTTTAAATCTACGTCTAGCTACTTACTAACTCTTGTTACCTTGAATAGTTGATGTTTAGGGTTCATGGTAGACAAGGAAACAAAAATCAGATTCATGATTTCTCCATGCCTCATCTTTCTGTAGCCTGTCATTTGTGTAATTCCATCGGAATGCGGAAGGGTTTATACAGGGCAATGATTTTGTTTGATCAAGGATGATTTGCCTTCGCTTGTTCTGTAGAATTACCTTTGTTTTATTGACATAACAGATCAACATATCATAAGTGCTTTGAATGGTCCATGTGACATGAACAAGAGTACCCATAAGTGTCCTTAGTGTTTGTTTGAGTAAAACTACTAAATTGATGTTACAAGAATGTACAAGTTTGGTCTATATTTGCTGGATTTACTATGTGTTGGTTATGGAATGAGAAGGAAATATTAGCATCTCTTTATTGAAGAATGTTTGGCAACCGTCTATTTTCTTCCATATGTCTGCTACCCATTGAAGGGGAGCTCTGACACAGCGGTAAAGTTGTTGCCTTGTGACCATGAGGTCATGGGTTTGAGTCTTGGAAATAGCCTCTTGCAGTAATGCAGGGTAAGGATGTGTACAAAATACTCAAATTGGTTGGACGCTTCCCCTGATCCTATGCAAGCAGGAGCTATGCGCACCGGACTGCTTTTTATGTGTGCAATCCATTGGGAAATGGGAAGACAGTGTGCTTCACAAATACCATGGCAAAGACGTCTTAGTTCCATGATTCTTGGAGCCCCATGAAATTAATTTTTTTTTGATTTTTTTAATTAATTGTACTTCATTTCATTGGTCATGATATATTTCGATATACCTTTGTTTTGATTTTTTTTTGGGACAAGCTTTGACATACTTGTTGCTCTTTAACTAGGACAAGAAGATGCTCCATCCAACCGGACGTTTAATTACATTTGCAATTCTCCATCAGAGCTATTCCTCGCAGCCAGCAAATCCATATGTTTCTCTGTTGTTAAACGTAAGCTGTAAACCTTCTCAATTAATTTTTATTCGAGACCATCATGAAACAATTACCTCCTTTCTATTTTTCATTTATAAGCGCAATCACAACATCCTTCCATATTTTGTTAATTGCTAGAGCATAAATCATGTATCATTTACTTTGTATTTAAATTGCACATGTATGGCTCTGGTACCCAAACATTGCCGATTACATGTATCTCTTGTGATTTAAAACCTATAATAGAAAGTTCGGATTTGAGGCCTTTTACTCTTTGCTATTTGGATGAAGAGTTTACTTTGTTTGAATCCATTTTGATTGGGAACTCCTTTCGTGAAAACTGTTGTTTCTGTTTTGTGCTATACTTCTATATTACATTTAGCTCCCATTTGGTCAGCGTCTTCTCTAATTGTCTAGCATAAAATAAGACAATCCTTGCAATTACACGTGGTAAATGTTTGGTCTAGTCTCTTTGTGTAGAAACTGATGAATGGGCCTTCCCTGGTGTACTAATTTTGAATAGGTCCATGTTCTAACCAAACATTCCTCAAGTACTGTTCATCAGTTACAATTGTTTTGTACACCTTTGCTTTGCAGTTTGATTTTTGCTTTCTGTAACAGCTGTGTCGTTACCCCTATACCTCTGTTGGCTAAGGATCTTGATTCATTTATTTTCTAAATTGTAACACCTGCAACTGCAACACAATTGGCTTCTTCCTTTCATTAGTGGACTCCTTTTTGGTATCACTTGTGCCCTTGCCTGTGTGCCTCAAAAACTGAGGGATATTATTTTCGTACTTGTGACACGAGAAATGGAATCGAGCGTTTTCTTTCATCAGCTGGAATTGTGATTGAAAGCTATGCATTGCAAATATTTTGGCTAGGTTTTGTGGTAGTTTTGCCAAACTCCATTAGCTGAAACGAAGGACAAACGACATGATTGAATACATTATTATATCATTTTATTACTGCAACATCTGCGCATTGAACTAGCTAGTTTCATCCCTAAAGCCTCAGTTGTTTTGTTATCTGCAGGCAGCTTGTGATGAAACATCAGAGAGATCAGAACGCGCGTTCATCCAACTTTTGTTGACATCAGCCAGTGGAAACAATAATGAGGTCTTATCTGTTTCTGTGACTTGTATTTGTATAATAAGTTTAGTTTTCTGAGGTGTGTGATGATGATTCCATAGTCATAGCCATGCAATTCTCCTTTCCTATGTACAAATACTGGGTGTCATTTCGTGTGCCAACCATTAAATTTAAAAAACCATTAAAATTGAATAGCTGCAATCTACACTTTGGACATCGTTTTCTTCATTTATCGTCGTTGATGCAGCGCATATCCATGCTAATTTCAGTTGGTGTTCTCTGTTTTTCAGGTTCTGAACCAGTCAGCTGTAGATTACATTAAAGGATCTGCTTCGGTATCTCAGGTGCGCTGCTAGCTGTAAAAGGCTGTTCAATTTTGATTAAGGAACCTAATGAATTCAGTATGTCTGTAATTTTTGCATCTACTTCATCCTAAATCAGGACCTATCTCCTTATGTAGGTGTTATTGCCACGGGAGCAGCTTGAGAAGCAATATGGCAATAACAGTGTACCGTCTCAACCTCAGTCTAACGGCTTCAGAGCTCCTACTGTTAGTTGTGCTGTACCGGATCCAGATATACCTCAAATTCGTGCAATTTCATCAGAGTATGTGGCCTCTGTTACCTCCTTCCTGAAGCTAACGTGTAATTCTTGGGGTTCATTATGCCCCCTCTGAACATGCATGTGTGATAGTTGGACAGCTAAATTTAACTGTCCCAAAAGTCACATGACTGGAAATTTTCCTTTGCCTTTACTTATCTTTCGTAATATCTAGGATATCACCACCTGGAAGCAAATCAATATCTGCTTCAGACGATAGAGATTCTTCTCTTGCTTGTTTACTCCAAGAGAATGCGTTGGGAATGTTGGGTCCTCAATGGATTCGGCCTGCACCCCCAAGACTTCCTGTACTTGACGGAGAGGTAAAATAGTCACTCGGGTATTAGTCACAAGTATTTCCCTTAAACATAATCTCACTTGTGCTGAACTTACAGCTGCAATGGCTGAACCCTGACAATAACCACGAGCTATTATGGGATCATAGCATGTGTGCTGACACGAGCCGAGGGGCTGCTGTTCGAGATTTAATTGCAAGAGCCTTAAAAGGTCCACTTGCACCTGCTCAACAGGAGGTTCACTGCTACATTTCTACTAGATAACATTGAGCTTTGCAATGAATGGATACGTGCTGTTTCTAGTCCCTTAAATGATGATTTATTTTCCTTTTATTGTTTATTCCTTGTGGAATCAATAATCCCAATAGCATTTGATGCTGGATAATTTTATGGAACCAAAGCTTTCATTAGCCTAATTTATTCTCAATTTCATACAGCAAGTCATAATAGAACTGGCAAAGGATCCTAAACTAGTTTATTTCTGTGGGATGACACCACAGAAGCTTCCGGTATGTATACTTTTCACCGATTATGAGTTTCTCTCAAATTTCATATCTTTGGTCTCAATTATTATTTATGGTTTCAGGACCTTGTAGAACATAATCCACTTATTGCCGTTGAAGTTCTTTCGAAACTCATTAACTCTCCTGACATTTCTGGGTATATCTCTACATTTTATTTGTTATGCTCTTTTGTCATGGTTTGCGCCTTCACATGAGTACTGATCCTTTTGTTTTTGATAGTTACTTTGATGTTCTTGTGCATATGGACATGAGCCTGCATTCCATGGAAGTTGTGAACAGGCTTACTCAAGCTGTTGAGCTCCCTACAACGTTTGTTCATGAGTACATCTCAAATTGTATCCAATCATGTCAAAACATTAAGGTTTGTTTTTTGATTCACATATACTCTCGGGTCACTATTTGTTGTTGTCGGGGGAACTACAAATTTATGGCGTATGAGCATTGCTGGCATTGTGGCACATAACACTGCATTAGATTTCAATTTGTGCGTTCAAAATCTTTCAGTGTCATGTTCCAATGGGGTAACATCGTTGCAAGGAAAATCATACTCACTCGGTCCCACTTTATAAGGTGTTTTGGGTGTGGGCACATGAATTAAGGAGAGTGGAAAAGGTGGGATGCACTGAAAATGAGGAGGAGAGAGATTGAGGGTTATTGTAAATAGAGAAAGGTGTATTGAAAAGCGAGAATGACTTATAATTTGGGAAAAGTAGAGGAGGCTAGAACGCCTTATAAATTGGGACGGAGGGAGTAGATCTTTTAGTATATGTCCTTCACTCAGCTCCAATTTCCTTTACTTAGTGAGGCAAACTGTCCAAATACTCCCTCTTTTCCCCATCCCGTTCCACAACTCTGAAGATATGCCTTGTACTGCTTACTTTGAAGGCTGTGCTTCATGTCTTTCGTATTATCTTGTTTAGAACATTTCATAATATCTCTTGGTAAATTTGATTAATGTTCATGTCACAAGATTCCTTAATTCCTTCTTTTCTCAATGCAGGATAAGTACATGCAAAACAGATTGGTGAGACTGGTTTGTGTTTTTCTGCAGAGTCTCATTCGGAATAAGATTATTAACGGTGAGTTATATTGTTTGCTTATATGCTAAGCACACTTTTTCTTGGTTTGCTTCTGTTAAATATTTAGATTTTTGCCCTCTCGATCCTAATCTTGAACGTCAAAGATCAGGATCTTTTTATACCCTGCTTTCTTCTTCAGAACAGTTTATCATTTAATGTCAGCTATTTGCTACTCCCTCCGCCTCGATTTATAAGTCGTTTTGGAGCTGGGCACAGGAATTAAGGAGAGTGAAAAAGGTGGGATGTGCTAAAAACGAGGAGGAAAGAGATAGAGATAAAGAAGTATTGGGAAGAGAGAAAGTGTATTGGGAAGTGAGAATGACTTATAATTTGGGAAAAGTTGTTCAGTCCAGAATGACTTACAATTTTTGACGGAGGGAGTATCTTTTGTGGGCATATTTATACTCAAATTGGCTTATCCAGTCTGTGAAAAAAATGCAAATCATTTAGCTATTTGATAGTCTATGTAATATGCTACAACTATATATAGTAAATATAGCAAAAATCTTGATACCAGACTCTGAACTCCGTATATGGATTTGGGAACCTATGCAGGTGAAAGTTTAATTCTTAGTTGGCTGCTTTTTTTTGAGTGATCTTACTATATTTGATAATCTTACTATATTTGATACAGTTTATAATCATACTAGTCATTTTTTGCATGTAATGTATACTACATATTTCGCATACAGTGAAATAATCAATGGCTGTTGCCTTCTGGCCTACTTGTAATTTATGCTTCATATTTCACATATAATGAAATAATCAACGACTGTTGCCTTTTGGCCTGCTGCATTTTGTATTTCGCCAAGTTAATTGCTCTGTTTTTTAACTGATGATGTTAGGACAACTTTCTTAGTTCACATTTGAGCTGAAAATGATGTCATAATGCCATGTTTGTATTTGATGTTTGATCAGATGCTATAATTTGTCCTAATGTGATGCCATTAGCTGTTTTTTTCCTTTCAATTCTTGCTTTGAGGTGACTAGTATCAGATAATTTTTGCTTGTTTATTTGTGTGCAGTTCAAGATCTTTTCATCGAGGTACAGGCATTCTGCATTGAATTTTCACGAATAAGGGAAGCAGCTGGTCTATTCAGGCTGCTTAAATCCTTGGAGTGAAAGATACTGTATGTTGTTACTTGCCTTTCTGTAAAAAACTGCTCCTTCTCAAACTCTGTACATCTTCATCAAATTGTCTTGATCAATGCCTCAAGGACTTTGGATAACACTGCATTCTGATTTTAAGTTTACATGAAGCTATCTTAGGAATTTATATTTGTTGTGGGATTATTATGTGATAGTCCTGATTTATTTAAGTTCTAATTGTCAGATAGATCGATTTTATCAACATCGAATGTTTGGAGTTTTTCCGGTTCTCGGTAATGCTCTGGTCCCTCGGGCTGTTCAGATTTGGTTGGCGTGTTATGTGTACCATTTTCTCGCAGAACCTTTGGCATCTGACCTACGGATTGCACACCCTTGCAAGAGTGGATAGGAGTGCACAAAGACCAGAGTCAGATAATATGGCATTAGTTGGTGGTGCAAGTTTTAGATCTTGTACTTCCATCGTATTGTGTTAAATAGATGCATGTTTTTATCCAAAATGTTATAACTCAATGTAATAGAAACAATGTAGCAATTTATTTTCATGTAGTCTTTATCATGTGTTTGTTTCTTGGTGCACTCTCACAATCACTTAGCCTCCCGCTGTACATTGCCTCATTCCTGGTTTATGTTTCTCAGTGACCTTTTACCAGGTTGATTGAGCAGCGGGGGATGCTTCATTAAACACAACAGTGTTTACAATTATTTAGTTCCCTCCAACAAGAGTCATGTAAGAACACACTCTTAAAGGACGAATAGCACTTTTATCAAGAAAAAAAGGAAAAATAAAAGACATCTGTTGGTATACTTACCCAGGCTAGTGGGTTTCGTATCAATATATAAATAGTAGACACTAGTTTATATTATCCTTTTTCCACTTTATTTTTCTTCTCTAAAGATGTAGATGTACCCTTTCTTCTGGAGCTGCAATTCTAGATACTGGTTGGCACAAGTTGACGTCTGCCTGGTGCATGTACGTCTATGCGAATGGATATGCAATTTGATCGCGTATTATATGAGACGATAAACGATTATAATTGAAGATGGCCAAGCGATCCCTAGCCGAAACAAAAACCTGTCTCGACTTTCAAGATTCGGATCGAGAGGGCGTTTGCCTGTTTCGACTGCGCAGGGGGCAGTACCGCAGTGGATTTCGACTAGTCTGCGAATGGATATGAATCTTTTTTTTTCACTTTAATATGTATCAATATATATATATATTAAAAGTGACCATGCGGTACGAGAAAAATGATTATTTACGGTTTAGTCTTTCTCCATGCCTGAAGATTCCACTCGCCATTGATCAGCCTCTCAAATTTGAAAACCTGGCCAATTTCTATGGCCAGTATTAAGCGTTGAACTTGCCTTTGGCCTCTCAGAGTGACAAAGCGTGGAACTGGTATCGGCCGGCGGCACCGCTGACTTGGGCAACCGGCGTCGCTGTCGCGCCATTGGCGGTCTGGCCGGCTCCATCCCTTGTAGCCTTGTACAGGTTGCAGGAAGGGCCGCTATCCTTTAGTTCGCCGCCGCCGACTTCTCGTCCTATCCGTCATGGTGAGTCGCCGGATAGCTAGGCTTCACTACAACTGTAGTTCCATTCTGCGAACTGCTCACTGAATAATCATTCGATCACGACATCACAAATCAGGGAAAAAGAAATTGAAGCTGAATCCAGAAGATTATGTAGCAAATAATTCTCTCCAAATTTCCATGAACAGCAGTATCTTTTGCCTAATACTCCTACTAATTACCAGCTGAAGAACATGTATAGAACCAGCTGAAGAATCACGGCAACCTACTGCAACAGCCTCCCAAGCACCCGCGCCAGCATCATCTGAAGCTCATCCACCCACCCACCCATCCACTGATCACAATCAGATCACCTTGCCGAGGCAGCAGCCTCGCCGTCGTCGTCGTCGTACCCGCGGCAGTGCGGGCTATCCTTGAAGTCCGCGATCGGGAACGATGTGGCGACGGGCCCGACGTAGAAGCTGAGCTGGTCGCCGTCGCGGTCCACCTCGCCGACGGGCACCCAGAGGAAGAGCACCTTGACGCTGACCCCGCGCAGCGCCGTCAGCCTCCCCGCGGCCGCCGCGCCGGTCACGCGCGCGTCGTAGCGCACCAGCCACGTGCGCGACAGCAGGAACTCGCACGCGTGCGGGAGGTGCACCGCGAACGCGCCGTCCGGGGCGAGCTCGTACCCCGTCACGCCCTCCGGCAGGATGCCCCGCGGGAAGTCGTACCGCTCCAGCATCTCGTACGCCGTCGGCGACGTCGCGTTGTCGGTGTTGCTTGTGGTGGTGGTCGTGGTGCCGGCAGAGACGGCACCGGAAGACCCTGCCGCTGTCGAAGCGACGGCGACGGCGACGGCCAGGAGGAGGACCGGCAGGGTGCTGCCGGCCATGGACGGAGGAGGAGTGGTTGGTTTCTTGGGTTGATTGCCTCCTCGCTCTTTCCTTCCTCTCTGACTGGCTGGCTCCTGCTTTGTTTACTTGGCGCGTTGCGAGTCTTTGATTTTTAAGTATCTGTACTCCTATCTTGTATTGGATGGATCGACGCCGGTGTAGTCATGTTGTCGTAATCTCCCTATTGGTTTTGGGTTTTGTGGTTAAACGATGCTTTAACACTTGGGCTAGCTAGCTTAATAGTCTGACCAGGCATCTCAACAGCCGTTTAGAGTAGAACAACGAATTGATTAGTTAAGCTTGACACAATTGACTAATTGTGTTCATCGAAGATGTCACAGACTCCCTCCTCTGTTATTAAATTATTGTCGATAGGATAAGAACTCTAGCTGATCTTTAAACTAAAATTCCTTTTCTTTCGCTTAGTTTGGAGATGCATGCATGCGCGATGTCTTATTTGTTTTCTTTGATATGGCTTGGCTCGTTTTGTATGTAGTTTACACAGAGTTAATATTTATTAATTAATTATATAAATGATATTGCTTGGATGTGTACTGTTCTTGAAGGGAAGAGAACCTGTCCTTCAACCCTAAGCTACGCAACTGACAAGCTTTGCTTTGATAGCCTTTTGTTGATGCCATCATCAATCCAGGTTTGAGTGGGTGAGGGACGATATAGCAAAGGTTACATGCATTTGTTAGTAAGTGGAACATTAAAAGCTCCTTTAGAACGCAAGATGTTCGCAGAAATTATATATGAATTACAAAGTAAAAATATAGAAAATAGAAAAAATTCTTTCATTTTAAAGGAGGTCAAATTTTAGATAGGTTTATCTTTTAGTTTCTTTCAAAGATCACTTTTAAGTTTAATAAAAAATATTTTAATTAAATAAAAAACACAAAAAATAGAAAAACTTAAATTTATTTACGAAGGGAGCCATATGACTAGCCCAACAACGTCCATCGAAGGCATCTACTGTATCAGTCATGGGTAGGACCCGCTCAGGTCGCTGATTGGCAGCAGAGGAGATATTCCAAGCACGGGCAGAGAAAGATTCTCCCTTTTGGAAGATGCTTGGTGCTTTCTTCTTTTATTTCTGCTCTCCTGCACTCGCCACTGGTCAAAACTGATCATGGACAGGTCCGGATGAACAGTGACAGAAGTTTCTGAACACACATTTAGCTGTAGACATGTGTTGACACTCAAAAAGTTACATTCAAGAAAAATCAGAAGTTTTTGTTTTGAACATGGAAAGTTTCGGTTTCTACAGGTTTACTTTAGCAAAATTAGTTAAGTCCTCACCGGAGTATCCGGCTCTTAGCCGGAGTATCCAAGAGCACCCTCAATCGTCAAAAACTAATTTACCTTTACTTTTTTTGCCTCCCAACCCTAGCTCTCTTTCAAACTCTAATTTCTCTCTTTCTCTCGTCCCGGCAGCTTTTGAAAGTGATCTATCTGACCTACCGAGTTTAGATCATCCTAAAAAGCTCCTGCTCCGATGGGGTCCCTCCCGAGCTCAAGTTTTCAGGTCCTGTTGTGAATCTGCCAAAACCGGAACTTTCGATTTTCGCTGACAGAGCCCCTAGCGGCCTATCGGCGGTGCACGGTTGCATGCTCGTGTGTAACAACGTTACAACGTTTTCAGGTGTCAACACACTTTTTGGCGACTCTGCTGGAGAAGAAAGTGTGGGTCGATCTAAAGACCAAATTCATATACTCCAACCATGGGCTCCAACACCGAGATCGACAAAGAGAACATCATAGCCACGATTTTGAAGATCTTGGAGAGGAAGATCGCAGAGCCTTTGAAGCTCATATTGAAGAACAACGACGACTCTATGCCTCATGCTTTTGGAAGACAAGGATGGGCATCATCAAAATTGAAGAACCTAAGCTTCCCATCTAAAAAAGCCGAGGTGAAAGACCCTATGGCTGCCCTTCCTCTCTCTCATGGTGATGTTGCTAATATGGTAGATCAAGCTGTTAGTGCATCTATAGCTAATACTCTCTCCATCCATTTTTCGTAGACGTATTAGAATCTTGTGCAGTGACCAAAGAAGAAGCAGTTGAGCTTAACTCTACCACTGCACGATGCTTCATGATCACCATGCTAATTACTGCCACACGTAAATCTATGTTGGAAGTCACATCGAGGCCACCCGCCAGCCAACTATGTTTGGCTCTTGCATGCACCGAGCTATCCCACCTCCTTGATTCACAGTGTACACTTCGATATAGGAGTAACTTTTTGCCTAACCAAACGTCACACACACAAGACGAGGAGCTCAATCAAAATGCGCCCAACAAATATAGAAAAACCTTTGATGTAATACGCCTATGAAAAGTAGACAGACGGAGTAGGGCACAACAACTAATTGAGAGTCAATTGAAAAGTCATGTTCGATCTATTCTCTTAAGGGTTAGTGATGAACAAAGTAAGAAACAACCCTCATTTGCCGATCCTCGTACTAGTAATGTTAAGGATATGCCACCACCGCATATGTCTAATTTGTTTACCAATCCTCATGATGGCCGGAACCCTAATGTTTCGCCTAGTGATGCTAATTCTTTCATTATGCAAAATAGTACTAAATATGAGCCATCAACATTATCGTCGCCTCAAGTAACACATGCTACATCTACTTGACTCAACATGGCCAAAGTATGCAAATGCCCAACTCTCACAATGTAGCATATAGTGTGCCACCACATCAAGGATCTAGAATCTCTCATGGGCCGATCTCAAATCCTTATGGTGCCCCTCATACTGTTCATACCACATCACCAAAGCCAATTGTAACACCTATTCGGCCTATGGTCGGACATATGACAATAATCAATTACGTGATCAATTGGCTATCATGTTGAGGGAGCATTATGGAGTAGAACCTAGAATTGGTGCACGCTTCTACCGAAAGCCTTACTCTGATCACTTTAATTCACTCCCATATCCTCATGAATTTAAAGTGCCTGATTGTGTAAAATTCAATAGGGATGATGGCAAGACCACATGGGCATGTAGGTCAGTTTCTTGCACAATTAGGTGACACTAGCTCTAACGACATTCTTAAAATTAGAATGTTTCCTCTTTCGTTATCCGGAACTGCATTTACATGGTTTACTGCTCTTGCACCTAATTCAATACATGTGTGGTCTCAATTAGAGCCATGATCATTTTTATTGTGGTGATAATGAATTAAGATTGTCTCACTTAACATCCGTTAAACAAGGGCATGATGAATCTATGAATGATTACATTAAAATATTTAGAAGTACTAAAAACTGATGTTTTGGTTTGACAATTTCTGAAAAGGATTTAGCGGAATTTGCTTTTAATGTCCTATGTAGCTATCTTAGAGAAAAATTAGGGGGCCATGATTGTTCTACTATTAATCAATTGCAACAAATAGCTTTGGCTTATGAAAGCCGAAGTAAAGAAGTAAAAGAACAACATAAGTCACATTGTCCTAGTGTGCATCTACTTGAGTATAATTTTGATTCGGACGATGATAGTAAAGACATTTATGCTGCTGAATTTGCGTGGCCATTCAAAGCTAATCCTCATTTTTGTGATTCTCTCAAAGCCGATTCATAAAAATCGGCAAGATGAGATGAAATTTACTTTTGATGTAGGTAAGTGTGATAGAATATTCGATGAATTGAATAAAGGAGGCTATATTAAGATATCACTTGCTGTCCCGCCGCTAGATGAATTAAAGCGGCGCGCTTATTGTAAGTGGCATAATTTTTTTGCTCATGCCACAAATAATTTTAAATTATTTTGAAGACAACTTTAATCGGTCATTAATTAAGGACGATTGTCTTTTACGGATATGCAAATAGATAAACACCAATTTCCCATTAATACCGTTGATATACAGAATGTAAAAGTGTTGGTTTGGCCTGAACAAGCCGATACAACTAAAGGCAAGAATGTGATCGTAAGTGAAGAAAGGCATGAAAAATATGAAAAATCTTTCAAAGGAAGTGGTGTTAGAAAAGGCTTCGGATGGTAAAGAGTTTTTGAAAATCACTATTAAAGCTTCTAGACTCGGGGGTGAGGGGGGGGGGCAAGACAAAACACTCATACTTTAGTTGATCCTATTGGCCATGAAAAACTAAAAGTTCTGGTTTTGGTCAGAAGTCAAAAATGCTCAAACCAAAGAAGCCTGAGGTGGGAAGGTGGAAAATAAATGAGCCAAAGGTGAAAAAAAGAAAAACAAACTTCAAACCTACTTTTGGCTACCTTTTATCAAAATATGTGAACCAAAATACCGTTTCAAAGAATCGATCAACAAGGCCACTTTGAGATGACAACCGATCAAATCCTCATCGATCGGATCCAGCCAACTATGTGGTTAGGGTTGAAAGTATAGATGTGGTTATTAAAAAAACACCTAAAGAACCGATTATTATAGATGATCGAATCGATTCGAAACCCATTTTAAATCCAAAGAATCCTAAATACAATAGTTGTTGCTCTCTTGACAAGTGTTTTTAGCCGAGGTGGTGTCCCTCCGGCTTAACTCAAACACAAAAGAGAAGATTGCAAAGGTTGCATAATCAAGAGAGTAAAAATCAAGACTCTAAGGAAGTAAATGATATCTTTAGCAAAACTGTGTCGTCAAAGTCTCTTTCACCCTTAAAGAAAGAATGGAGCCCAAAGCGACTAAGTTTAGCTCCTAGTTAGACAATACTAGGACTTTATGGCCGATAAAGCATTATCGCCCTTAGGACAAAAAATGACCGATAGAATATTATCACTCTTAGAACATAATGTGGCCGATGCATTCATCTTACTTAGATAATTTTGATCACTGCAATATTTTTTGGCACGCTAGCTTTGCTAAAAAACAGAGAGTATATATTGACACTCAGAGAAAATCGGAAGTTCCTGTTTCCAACATCGGAAGTTTTGTGCAGGTTCACTTTAGCAAAATTAGCTAAGTCTTCATCGGAGTATCCGGCTCTTAGCCGGAGTATCCGAGAGCACCCCAATCATCCAAACCTAATGTACCTTTACTTTTTTACCTCCAAACCCTAGCTCTCTTCCAAACCTTAATTTCTCTCCTTCTTTCATCCCGACGGTGTTTAAAGGTGATCTAGCTGGCCTACCGAGCCTAGATCAACCCTAGGAAGCTCCTGCTCCGACGGGGTCCCTCCCGAGCTCAAGTTTATAGGTGCTGCTGTGAATCTGCCAAAACTAAAACTTTCGTTTTGACAAACCAGAACTTGCGATTTTGGTTGACAGAGCCCCTAGCGGCCTATTGGCGGTGCATGGTTGCATGCTCGTGTGTAACAGCGTTTTCAGCGTCAACAACATGGTTTACAAAGCTGATCAAAACAGGTTAGATTTTCATAGTTTTTAATGAAGGTTCGGCTCGGATTCTTCGATTCATCGATCCTATAAAAAATTGGAATTTTTGAAAAATTAAAACTGATAAAACCATTCAAAAGAAACCGTTTCTTGTAAACAAGAAAAACCGCTTGGCAAGTCGGAAAAATGAGTAGTTTTCTGTAGCATTTCGATAAAATTTTTATTTTTATTTTTATTATTGAATTTGAAACAATTTTCAAGCGGTTTTAGGTGAAATGACCCCCACTTGTTTCTGTGGTTTAAATGAAATCATTAACCTTCGTTGCAAATGACACCGAAGTAACATTTTTAGTAAGAATTGCTGCTAGAATCCCCCAATTTTCCTAGGAAACTTTCATTTTCCCTAGGGTTTTCTTCAGTATACTAAAATACTTATTAGATTACACTTCCTCTGTTTCAGTTTGAACTGATCGGCGGCAATAAGTTTGGAACGGAGAGTCTGTAAGAGCAACTAAAATTATATAAAAGAAAGAAAGAAAAAAAAATCAGAAAACAAAAAGATGATATGCTGCTGCGCACGGCTATTGGATCAAATCTGCACATAAAGGGGGCTGGGAAGCTATTTGGGCCGTGAACACATGCTAACTGGGCTAGAAATCCGGAAGCGCTTGCCCGGGCCGGATTCATGCGGAGGTGCGCACGCTGGACGGCCACGCTGCCCCGCCCAGAGGCCAGAGGGAAGGCTCGAGCAGAACTACCGGAGCGCGGCGGCGGCGGCGGCGGCGCAGCATCTCCACATAACCGGGGATTCGACGAAGGCTTGCTGCCCCCATCCGAGGTCACCACCCTCCCTGTCACCGGAACCGAGCCATTCTCCGGTCGCAGGTTTGCGCTTGCTTCTCCCATTCGAAGCCCGTCAGCCTCTCCATTTGCTCCCCTATTTTCTGGTTTGTTGTCTGCCCTCAAGCCTCATGGCCTTGGTTTGTCCAGAGTCCAGACTCCAGGGGGCAACGATGGTGGGGCTCTCGGAAGGGGAGAAGCACTTCATCCGCGGCGGCATCGCGCATGACATCCGCACCGACGGCCGGCGGCGGCTGCAGTTCCGGGCGCTCTCCGTCGAGACCGGAGTCATCCCGCAGGTTCCAGGGCTTCTACTTGCTCTG
This sequence comes from Zoysia japonica, assembly GCA_001602275.1. Classification (NCBI taxonomy): domain Eukaryota; kingdom Viridiplantae; phylum Streptophyta; class Magnoliopsida; order Poales; family Poaceae; genus Zoysia; species Zoysia japonica. The sequence continues at coordinate 579,521 of BCLF01000028.1, read as the reverse complement.
TCGTTAAAATCGCGCTCGCCTCCTTTTTCTTGCTTTTCCTTTCGGGAATGGTCTGTGTGTTTTCACGATATTTTGGGATTGGTGTTTTTTTGCAGGCGAACGGCTCAGCTCGTGTTAGATTGGGGGGCACTGAAGTCATCGCTAGTGTCAAGGTACGGGTTCTTGCACTTCGCTGCTGCGAAAGGGGCAAATGTTTTTTTTTTCACTATATAAGTTCAGTCTGTTGTAAGAAAACTTCTAGCGATGTAATTCATATCGATTATGGTACAGTATGTGACATATTGATTAATCTATTAATATTAATGGTCCATAAACTTTCCCCTGAAATTAGAGAACAAACTATTAGACGTTGTATATTGGTCCTTATCGGTCCTATCACCACTTGTCTCTCTGTGGTTCACTATAAATTGTCATATGCAGGCTGAATTGGGGAGACCAAGCAGTCTTCAGCTTGACAAAGGAAAAGTTAACATCTTTGTTGACTGTAGTCCAACTGCTGAGCCTACATTTGAGGTTGGTGATATTTTGTAATTAGAGCAAACCAAAATTAAAAGCAGTCTGTTACATTAGTATTTTTAAGTTTGTGACGTCACTCTGGTTATTGTTCTTATTTCTAGTTCTTTTAGATCTTCTATGTATATATGGTTATAGTGTGCGTTTTTTTTTTGGCCAGTGAATGCTATTTATGTGAAGCAAAAAACTTGTTGACTATGAAAAGCTCTGTCATGTACAGCACATTGCAGTGCACACTGACCATGGACTGTACATGATAATAAGAAATTTGTAGGGGCACATCACAGTTTTTCTTTTCTGATGATAAAAAAAGGCAGACTGGTGTAAGTAGCTCCTGCTTGCGCTCAATTCCGCAACAGGCTGATTCCAGAACTCAAAACACCCATGACGGTCACAAGGCAATAGCTTAACCGCAGCTCCTCGACGTCAATTTTCTTTTCTGATGATAGTATATAAAATATTTTTTAGTAATTATCTTCACTAGTGATTTTTTGGATAAGACTCTTTATGATATCCACTTTTTATTCCAGATTGCAGTGAAATGCTCATTTATACATTGGTTAGCAATTGCCCGGTACAAATAAACTACTAGTATTATCTATTCATTACAGTTGTTGGATCCTGCATTTTTTACAGCTTTTACTCCATTTCATGCTTTACTTTTGAAAGTTTTGTTTCACTCTATCCTATCTGATTGCCATTTTTGTATTTTATCTAGGGCCGAGGTTCTGAAGAATTGTCTGCTGAGCTCTCAGTTGCCCTGCAAAGATGTTTGCTTGGTGGTAAAAGTGGTGCAGGTAAAAGTACTTTATTGCTCTCTTCTCTTTCATTTTATCATCAGTTGTAACAGCTGTTTCAACATGGGGAGGGTCATTGTTTATAGATGATGACATGTTTTAGCTGTATGTTCAGTAGGTTATGATTTTATCAACCACAAGTGAATTGTACTTTGGCATAGATGTGTGGCACCAGTCTTATCAAATTTACTTATATACACCAGTTAAAACAGTATCGTATATCATCATTATGGATTGCCATTATCATGACTATTTACTTTGAGGCATAGTACTTTATGCATTAAGTGTTATGTGGAATATACACGTGAAAAAAAAACACATAACTGTTGTTCTCTCATTTTCATATAAAGGCAGATTGAGTGCAGTGCAATTGCTGACCAGTCATGGCTGTGTGACCCAGTCGCAGCTCTTACTCAGGATCCTATTTTTCCTTATAGTCATAGGATCTTCTGCGAAATTGGTTCCCTTTACGTTATTTCCCTAGCTGCTTGTATATATTATTTTTTCAATTTGAGCTCATCCCAACAATAACCTGTTGCCATTCAATTGACTATACTGCATCAAAACATATTTCAGGTGCTGCAATTGATCTGTCATCCCTAATTATTGTTGATGGAAAGGTCTGCTGGGATCTTTACATTGATGGACTCGTGATCAGTTCTGATGGCAATTTGCTTGATGCGCTAGCTGCTGCAATAAAGGTGACTTTGATGTGTTTATTTTTTAGTTTCATCTTTCATGGCGCTAACATTCTATGCATATGCAGGCTGCTTTGAGTGATACAGGTATACCAAAAGTTAATGTTTCTGTTAGTGCTGCATCTGATGATGAACCTGAGGTCGATGTAAGTGATGAGGAATTTCTGCAGTTTGACACCTCCAGTGTGCCTGTAATCATTACCTTGACCAAGGTATTTCTTATTTTTGCATACATTTTTGTTCTTTGGTGTTGGATGGTCACGTTTTGTGATTTCCTGTAATGAGCACTGTCCAGTATCCTTATATTTGCATAACACTATTTATAGTGTTTGACTGTGTGACACTAGTTTAAACTATGTTTAACTTACTTTGATCTGCTACCGTGTTAAGCTTGGATAGCTCATATGTTTTTCTGTACCACTTGAGTGCCCTGTATTTCCGCCGGAAGCATATGATACCATGGAACACATTGAGCACCACCCAATCATTTTCGTTTTTCATTTCCCTGCATCAATAGATTTGCCCTTGTTTCAGATACAAATTAGTATCCTTCTTTTGTTGTTCTGGATTTATGACCTGCTTGTTTTCTTTGCCAGGTGGGTCGGCAGTACATTGTCGACGCTACTTCAGAGGAAGAGTCCCAGATGAGTTCTGCAGTGTCGGTATCAGTTAACAGGCATGGACACATATGCGGGCTAACTAAGAGGGGAGGTGCAGGGCTGGATCCAACCGTCATCTTCGATATGATATCTGTCGCCAAGCATGTAAGCCAGCAGTTCATTGCTACCTTGGATTCAGAGATCGCAGCTGCCCAAGCTGAAGAGTGAGGAAAGAAAGGATCCGAGAAGAGATTGTAATTCCTAACGCCCCTTACGGTTGCAAATTCATGTTAGAGGACTCATTCTGAATGTTAGTTCTCATTCAGATAAGAAGAAATTTCACTATTGAACCGAAGGCTTCTTTCTTTGAAGAAGAATTTGTCTCAGGTTTGTGAGTCGTCCACTGACAAGAGTAAGGGGACGCCGACGCTGCTGATTGAACTCTTGTGGGTGGATTTGCTGATGACGAAATCTATACAACAGACTGAACATAAGAGGGACGCGGAATCTCAATATTAGGTGGATCTAATTCGCAATATGGGAAAATGTATTCTACAAAAAAGATATCATTAAAAATGTTGACAATATTTTAAATCAGATGGAGTAATTATTTATTTCACTAAAAATAAATGCTCATCGATGCAATTTTACAAATCTTCTCTGCACTTTCCGATAAATCCGATCCAAGTCTTTCCGGAAGGCAGCCCTACCTTACTATTTCTTATTCAAGGGAAAAAAAATATTTACAACCAAATGCTCGTAACAAAAACTTAAACTAGGTGGATCGGTCGATCGACGGTTACCATCTACCGCCTCAGGAACCGCTGCAGATCCACGACCATGACGGTGACGTCGTCCCGGCTCCCCCTGCCCCTGGCCATGGCGACCAGGTCCTTGCACGGGCTCACGGACGCCGCCGTCCCGTCCGTCGCGGCGGCGACGACGACGTCGACCGCCTCCTGGTTCGACACCTTGCTCCAGAGGCCGTCGGACGCGAGGACGAGGAAGCGGCAGTCTGGCGTGAGGCGGCGGCGCGTGACCTCCGGCTCGCCGGTGACCCAGGGCTTCATGGACGCGTCGCCGAACGCGCGCGTCACGGCCAGGCAGTCCTGCACGCGCCAGACGCCGCTGCTGCCGCAGCTCACGTACCCGCCCTGCGTTGCACCAACATAATTAAGGTCAGCTCGATCATGGTTGGTATTACGTGGCTGCAGTGAGTTTTGTTAAACTGTTTTTGTTGAAAATGCATGAGACACCAAGCTTACCGAGTTCTCGATCCGTCGCCGCTCGTCCTCGCGGCCGGCGGTGTGGTCGCTCGTCAGCGCCGTGGCGACGCCGCCGCCGCTGCAGAGGACGGCGCGGCAGTCGCCCACGTTGGCGACGTAGAGCTCGCCGTCCTTCACCAGCGCCGTTGCCGCACACGCGCCGCCGCGTGCAGCCTGCGAGGGTACAAATACATAATAGACACATTAGTACGACGCGGTGTAATTTAAGATTAGTTTTATTTCCACAACTGAAGCAGAATGCTGGTCTCTATGACGCGATTTACCACCGGATACTGTGCTCATACATACTCCATTTATTTTTAAATTGATGTCGCTATTGACTTTTAATTTTAACTTTGAGCATTTGTTTTATTTAAAAAATTAGTTCAAATATGTAAAATTTTAAGTTGTGATTCAAATAACTTTAATAATTAATCAAATTATAATAAAATATATGATTTTACCAATTTTTTTGAATAGGACGACAAAGTTGATATTAAAAGTCAAAATTAAGCATTTTTTGCTCCTAAAATGTACATAAAAATAAGATGTGCTTTGAAAGTTTAGGTGGTATCTCTCCCCCGTCAATTATTATTGATTATTGATTTTTAAAAATTGGTACCAAATCGATTCACCAGTTTTGGTACCGATCCACAACTTACATTATCTTTTAGTTGACACTTACTATTTTTAACTATTATCAGATCGATTCCAATGAGCAGTTATTATTAAATCAAGAACAGTAACAAACCTCTAAAACAAAGCATTCGAGCTAAACAATTAGTTTTTTTAGCACAGCAACTAGCAACCAAGTACTTGAAAATTCTCAAATTAAAACAAGTCTCTTTTTGGTCCGTAATTTTCATTTGGAACTTCTTCAATTCCTTAAATCCTCACATGTACACTACGCCGATTAATGGAGGCTCGCATTGGATGCATTGTGTGAGCAGTGAGAAGCAGGCAGCTAGCCGTGCCGTGCGGCCGAGGAAACCAGCACCAGGTCACCTGATATTCATGCATGCATGGCGCCAGGAGCAACGCGGCAAAGGGAAATGTCCCGTAGCTGTCGAGGCCATCGCCATCGTCGTCGCCGCCCAACCAAACCAACCAACCAATATTCAAATCGTCACCAAAGTTTGAACCGTTCAAAGCCAGCCCCATGCACGGATCAATCGTTCTACTACTTCTTTCATGCAAATTAAGACTTGGTCAAGAATTGTAGACGACGACTACGACGGCGTGTCATAAGTCATAACGCAGGTGCTGTACCTGGCTGAGGAACTCGCTGTCCGTGGTCAGGTACGCCGACCGGATCGCCGCCACGACCTCCTCCTCCTGCTGCCGACCTCGATCTCCCTGCGGCGGCCGGCTGGATGCGGCGGCGGCGACGACGTACCTGCCGAGCCTGTCGACGACGAAGTCCACGGCGGCGCGGCCGCCGTGCCCGTCGTACACACCGTAGAACGCCTGAACAAAAGCAATGGAACGTTGGAAAAATATATGCACGTGGCTGTTACACGTAAGCTATCAAGAGCCGGTTGTACGTCACGCGAAGGGCCGTAGTACGTGGTGCATTATTGCTGCGGTTGACCAAGACCGCGATCGGGGAAGGAAAAATGTTCTACGTATGTTTGCAAGTGTCACAGCTAAGCGATGGACTGGGTTTGCTTCTGTCTGAAGTGTACAAATAGTTTTCTTAATTAGACGAGACTGTGTTGCATGTGTGTGTGTCTCGCTTTGTTTTGCACTCGATCCATGTTCACATGCAAGCTGTGCATTTTGCTCCATATTCTCATTGTTTTCATGATGTTTTGATATAAGGGTGTAAATACATGTGCTTAAGGTTACTTTGTGAACCTCTCTAGTTTAAAAAATAAGTTAGTTCACTTTTTTAAACTAAAATTGTTGTTCTATTGATAACAAATGCAGTTATCATACTTAATCTAATAGACAAATTAGCCTACGGGTTCATTCTGACCAAGAGAAAATTCACACGGATATCATGAAGTATTCTCTGCAGATTGAAACAACAAAAAGCGGCACCCGTTTTATTGAGTAATTAATTTACAGGCATATTTTATGCAATGTAATTTGGGAAATCATCTACAATTCAAAACCGATAGTCATTTTGTTTTACATTTTACTTCGTTATCAATCATAGTAGTTTCCTTTTTCATAATGAATCCAAATCACCATTTACCAAACAGGGTGAAAACAACTCGAAATATTGCAAAATCCTTGAAGAATGCTTGTGTAATTGATTCAAATCTAACGCCCCTTGCTAATAACTTTTAATCAATATGATATTCAATTATTCTTCCTCAATCCTATTCCGTAACTGTTACAGTACTCTCTTCATTTATGATTTTGAACATAAGGATTACTCCCTTCATCCCTAGATTCTTGACACTTTGATTTTTGATCATCATATTTGATCATTTATCTTATTTAAAAACATTTTTACAAATATAAAACAAATTAGTCAAGTTTAAAGCATCTTTATAGTAAGTGTCAGAATTTACGGATTGAGCTAGTAGTATATTTGATCATATCAATGCCTAGTTCCCAAATATTGATGATGGCAAAATGTGTTTGCAATGATTCAAAATAGGACCAAACAAGTTTAAAGCAAAATGATGATGATGATGATAAAACATGTTTACCATTTGTGTGCCTTCTTCGCCAATGTCGTCCGCCGTGATCACGCCATACCCGTCCTCCATGGCGTGCCTGACCCCTCGCCTGCTCGCGAGGCAGAACCCCTCACCCTGCACCTCCATCTCCGTCGCCACATCCGTCTCGCGGTCCGCCGCCACGCCGAACGGGTCAGCCCCGGCGGCGCAAGCCACCGACGGGGGTATGACCAAGCTCGGCGGCCTTCTTCCCCTGGCCGTCGTCTTCTTCTCTTCCTGCTTGACGAACGCCGCCGGGGGAACAGGCCTCGGCGGCGGCGCCGCGAGCAGCAGCTGGTGGTGGTCCTTGTCGTCCTCGACGGCCGGGTGGGGGTGGGGGTGCACTTGCCGCTTCTTGGCCGGCCTCGCTTGCTGCTGCTGCCAGGGCGCGGCCGCCGGGATCACGGTAGTCGACGGCGACGTCGTCGGCGAGCAGCAGAGGGACATGAGCGCCAGGCTGATGAGGCGGGCGAAGGCGGAACGTAGGAGCCTGGCGCTGTGGAAGAGCATGGCTTAATTGCTTGCGGTTTTTACTCGGATTAGCCCGTGCTATTTCTGCGGAAAGAGTAGACGAAGGTGGAAGGGCCAGCGAGGATGGAAGAAGGGGTCATGAGGTCGACCGGTCAAACTAGAGAATTTTAGCCTTTGTTTCGGGGTGGCAAAAAAAATATTTTTTTTGACCGATTTGCACGGTTGACTGGTGTTTCCGAAAATTGCTCTACGTTCTGTTGTAGGGAAACGTTTCATGTGTGACTCCTATTACATTTGTCCTATTATAAATATTGTTTTTGACTTTTAGAAATCACATTTAACAATTCATTTTATTGAATAATTTTATAAAAATATTGGTTATTCTATTATCAATTGTTTTGTTAGTAGAACTCTTTTAGCAAGGCTTATTTGTTTAAATAACATGAAAGGTTAAACATGATATATAAATGTTAAAAAAATAACTAAAATAGGACGAAGGGAGCATAAGTTTAAAATTAAATTTAAGAGTAATTATACATAGTTAAGTGACATATATGGATCCACTAGATCCTGATTAGTAACGAATAGGAACGGTTCCGCAGCTGCCGAATAAGGCCTAAGGCTCATTTGTTTTCTGTCGGAATAACCTCAGAGTATTTTGGAACGAGTCGGATTGATCGATTTGGTTTCAAAATATGGGCCGACTTGGAATAGTTGTTTGGTTAGGGCGAGCCTAGTTTGAAAATCAATCAATTCCACCCATTCCAACCCTTTCAGTGCAGGTAAAGAAAACCACATGTACTGACCGTAAGAACGAAATCAACTGAAGAAAACAATATAACGCAACTAAGATTAAAATAACTATGAATTCGTTACTTACGTTAACCAAACACATAAATTTAGCAAGAAAATTAGAAGAGTTACAGATTTAAACATACATATAGTTTAAATGACATATAAATCCATTGTATTCCAATCAAGAACGAATACGGTTCAGAAACCAAACCGCAGCTGCGAAGAAAGGCTTAAATTTAGATATGTGTGGATCGCAGAAGAAAAAACAAACAGGTCGGCAGACGCAGAACCGTTCAATTGTCGCAGTTAAAACTTTCTCAAAAGCCTCAGCACAGGTCGGCAGGAGATAAACCACGTCAACAAGCATGCAGAAGAGGTCGTCGTCGGCCTGGCTACAAGCTACCTGTATACCAACAAACATTTTGAACCACTCCGCTATAGGCTAAATTTGTTTTGTTCTGAATTCATTTCGTTAACTAATTATTTAGGAATGTAAATACTAGTTTGAATTTGAATGAATTGATGGCAATAATTTTTAAACAGAGAGAAAACTACTTCATCCATCTCAAAATAAGTGATGTTTTTAACTTTTTAAAATTGACGTTGGACTATTTATCTTATTAAAAAATTTACAAAAATAAATACGTTAAGCTTAAAGTACATCTAATAGTGAATCATTTCACAATAAAATAAATAATAGTCATATATTTTTGAATAAGACAAATGGTCAAAGTAGAAATTTAAAATCTAAAATGACACTTATTTTAAAATGAAGAGAGTACCAAATATGCCATTCCATCACCTGAATTACGACATGAGAAACCACTCCGTTATAGGCTTTTATTTGTGCAAAAAATAGTATAGCAATGCATTGACTTGTTCCATGCGTCTCTTTAGTAGTACATGGTACAACGACCTTATCGCTAAACTTTTTGTAATTCGCGATGTGACCGATCGAAGTCCTCCTAATTCGGCAAGTAATGGTTTTAAAAAAATTCGGCAAGTAATGGTTTTAAAAAAATTCTGCAGGTAATGATACAATATTATTTTTTCATCACTACTTCTCATTGATTATTTATACCAAGGATTAATTTACTATTAAATATGTTATTCCCTGCCAGTGTCTAGTATTTTTTCCTACCATATGTTTGTGACGTATGCTATCATTTGGTGAAAATTTTACTTAACACTGCCTTCGTTCCAAAACATAAGCATTTTTAAGGTTAGATAAAATCAAACTCTTTCAACTTCTACTAACAATATTTTAAAAAATTACATAATTTTTAATATAAAAATATACTTTTTATGAAAGCTTATTTCATGATGAATCAAAAAAATATAGTTTTTATATGATAAAGTATTAGTAATTATATATTATTAGCGGTCAAAGTGATACAAATTTGACTTTGACTAAACCTAGAAATGATTATATTTTAGAATGGAGGGAGTACTCAACTTGTGCATCTTTTATACTCCCTCAGTCCTATAATAAGTGTATTTTTCAGATTTTCAAGCATCGATTATTCGTTTTATTCAAAAAATTTGTGAAAATATTATTTATTTTATTGTGAAATGATTCATTATTAGACTTTGAGCTTGATTTGTTTATTTTTGTATTTTTATGAATTTTTTAAATAAGACGAATGATGAAACGCTGATTTTAAAATGTCAAAAATGTTCACAGCTAGATCACGACTGACGATTCTATTTTGGTGTTCAGACTTCTGTGCGTTTAAAATCAGTTGGGTCAAGCTGAAAGATGGACAGGAAAGGTGGACAGAAAAGTGACCAAACACTGGCCCTAGTAAAAAGAATAGTTGAGGAACAATTATTATTAACTTCAATCACCGTAACAAATATCATATTAAACACAATTTAGCCTGAGAATGAGACATTTGGTGATGCGTTCCTAATCAATTCGGACCAGGCAAATGACCACCGACGTAGAACACTTCAGAGAATCTCATCGCAAAATTGGTAAGCTGTAAGCAGCTGTTTCAATTAAGAAACTATTCGATGAATAAAGAAATAACGAACATAAAAAATGACGAACCACCCTGAGCAGAACAAGTCCAGTGTGCGCTGCACATTAACTTGATCTAAAATGGCTGCTGTACTTGATGCATTTTTTGAAATAAGATATACTGCAATAATCAGACTGAATCAAAGATTTGACTTTTGAAAGGTTCTTCAGAAACAAAGCAATCTAATAATTTTTGGCAAATGCTGGATCAAGCTAGCAACAAGCCAAGAAGAAAAATAATTAAAAAAATTAACAATCATTCGCCAGTAAAGTGCTTGGTCAATCTCATGAAGCGTGATTAGCACATATTAAATCTCTACTTCTTAAAAACACAGTTTTTTTTTTCTATATACACTTGGCAAAACGTGTCCGACAGAGATGAGTTAGACTACATATACACGAAAAAATGCATCTAAAGTTGTCCCTTTTTACAAATCTGATAGATAAAATCTCTCCATAGACACTTTTACAAGTCTAACAGACGAGCTCTTCAAGATTTCACAGATCTTGAACCCACAAGGACTATTATTAATTAATAAAATAGAAGGACCTGGAACAAATATATAAGATCCAAAGAAAATTGTTGAAATTTTTTTCATTTTTTAATATTAATGGTGAAGAATGAAAAATTTAAATTTTAATAATATTATATTATTTTTTTAAAATAATATTTTTTTAGATCGTAGCGTTATCGAAACTAGTATATTTGAAGAGTTCAGTGATTTGGTGGCCGGGTTAGTTATACTACCAGCTCCAGACAATTTTTTTTTTTAAAAAATAAAGATAAGAGGACCTCATCAGACCACTCCGTTATAATAGTAAATCATTTCACAATAAAATAAATAATAATCATATATTTTTGAATAAGACAAATGGTCAAAGTAGAAATTTAAAATCTAAAATGACACTTATTTTGAAATGAAGAGAGTACCAAATATGCCATTCCATCACCTGAATTACGACATGAGAAACCACTGTGCGTTTATTTTTTAATATTAATATTAATAATAAAGAATGAGAAACTTTAAATTTTAATATTATTATATTATTTTTAAAAAATAATATTTTTGTTTATACCGTAGTTAACACGAGTATCGAAACTAGTATATTTGAAGAGTTCAGTGATTTGGTGGCCGGGTTAGTTATACTACCAGCTCCAGACAATTTTTTTTTTTAAAAATAAAGATAAGAGGACCTCATCAGACCATACTTGAAGAATTAATCAAAACTAAAGAATCAGTAAAGCAATATACTCCTAGCTAGATTGACTTCACTCGAACGAGTCACATCAAACTGCAACATAAAAAGCTTGGCAATCAATGAACCAACTATGCTAACAAATGTTTTCGAGCACGTAATCGAACCATTGAACATAGATTTTATAATGTCCTCCAGCTTCGATCATCAACCGCACGTCGCTCCAGGGAGAGCTGGTCTCAGAGTTTCAACTGATTTTTCTGGTTTTCACGTGCTAGATCCTCTTCAATTCTTTATTGGGCCATGGTTCTGGCTCAACTTCGTGACTTTGGGAGTCGACAGTATGGGCTTTTGTGTCTAAGAAGTGCATAATGCTGAGGCTAAATCCACTAAAGTTAGAGAATTCAGAGCGTTGATGTTGAGTAGGCATGTACATTACATCTGTTATTTATTTAGAGAACGGAAAAAAGGTCCCGCCTCTACATTTTCAATAAGTGTACACAATGAAACAATACACACCAAAGAGTAGTCAGACTCAAATCCAAACAAGGACTAAAAATCAGAAGCAACGGGAATAACTCCGAAGACCAGAAACTATGCTTCAATTCTATTAGAGAACCACATCCCAAACTTCGCAAATACTTCCACGACCACTGTTTCCAATAGCCTACATCCATCCTTTAAGCTTTTTCTTTCCTCCTCTTCCTTATGCAACAACGACCAAGTACGGATCCAATATGTTGCCCTTCAAATCACCTGCATATGCCTGTTAATGTGGTTTGCCTAGTACTGGAATTATCTTCTATCAAAGATGGCCATAGGACATGACGAATGGGAAACAATTACTTTTTATTATCACATTCTTGAACAGACATTAGCAACTGAAGTTGTAAAAATAGATGTAACAACTGTGCATTCATATAGCAGGCTAGTACTTAATACTAGTGGATGAATCGGTCATCTAGAACTACAAACAAAACAAGATTCAAGGTTTATGCCCTATTTGGAACGTGAGAATTTTCTTAAACCCTGTGTTTTTCCTATGGAATTCCTGTGCGGTTTTCCTATGAAATTCATGCATTCTAAACTGGGCCTTATTATCATATACACATGCTATAAATCGTTACAGAAAAAGTCATGATGTATTGTTTTCATGAAGAAAAATTTGCTGATGGTTAGGATGGGATGGGAAACTCCTTATACAGTGATGATCAGAAATTATGATGCGTAAGCATAAATTAGTCACTCAGCATCTGGCACATTTTTCTCGTGTCATGTCAAGAATTGGAAACAATATCCAGTAGGACATGGATTTTTACAACAAGACACACTAAGGTCGAATAATTTATGATGAGCTTGGTTGGTCGACATCCTAGTGCTCAACTTAATACAGTATTATCAGGGGGGGCAATGGTTTAACAAGTTGTTGGTGATCGTGTCACATCGTTCTTCCAGAACTATTCTGCAGTGAAAGAATGGCTTGGCAGCATCATACTGGTTGGAGAGGAAGCAAAGTATATTACAGGATTTGGAAGAAAAATGCTTGTCAAATTAAATTCCAGCATTTCTACTACATAGGGAATACATAAGGCAATGAGACATACCTTGACTGTGCAACACTACGAATGACTCAACCAGGGTAGCATTTTCTTGGCAACGTTATAACCATCCTTTTGTTGGCTGGCCCAGGACGAAAGCGTATTAAATCCATACACCTAATGACACAACAATTTTAATTATTTTAAAGAGCCATACAATACTAGACCAATTATAAGACCTCAATGTACAGAGTCTAAATGACCATATCCATTTGTAGTTCTTTGCAAACATTCTGACGGGTAAAGTATGATAACTTATATGGAAAAACAACACAATACAATTTCCACAGAATTAATCCTTGTGGCCAAGAAAAATCGATAGGTTTTAACTGGAGCGTGTACAACAATGTTGAGACAGTTGAACAAAATGAAGTCTTTAGGGCCACTTATACTAATGAAACCAAAGCATTTAGGACTGAAGAAACTACTGTGCACGCTGTATATATGCAACAGACAAATTACTTGTAGAACATGAAACTTTCATTATTATTATGTTGCACTCGATGAATTTGTAGTACCTGAGATGACCATAAGTCTCCCTGCTGCATTCCTTTCCCAAAATGAAGAACCACTTTCCTTCAAAGGTGAAGTTTGCAGTCAGTAATCAGTGAGTGTAAATTGGGGAAAAACACAACTTTGGGAAATTGCAGAATAAAAGTAACAAAGAAATAACTTGAATCTACTGGTTCAGCAAGTAATATGCATGAGAGCACAGAAGAGCAGTCCATGAGCTGCTAATCTGAGGAAAATAACCAGAAACTCTGGATACACAAGCAATCACAATCATGTGAGGACGAGAATTAATGGAAGGGTGGAGGTACCTATTTGCACTCGTGGGACATGGGAATCTTGCACCGTTCAGGACTTCCAGAAACTCTAATTTTCTTCTCCAGATCTGGATGGCACTTAAAAATCTGCAGCCCTCGCAGGGATAAGGGTAGATCTGGAAGTGATTTGAGTTCTGCAGTACCCCAGAGGACCAAATTCTCGAGAACTGACATGTGCTTCATGCTCAGTGGGAACAATTCTGCTTTGGATATCTGCAGATCTAAGAGAGACATGCAGTTTTGTAGCAGCCATTGCTCAGGTAAGCCCTTCGTCTTTGATGCATCACCAATAATTAATGCTCGGGTGTGGTGGAGGCTCTTGAGTGGTTGAACGAGGAGCAGGGAGGGGAGGTCGATGTGTAGTGTACTGACTTGGAGGTCCACCACACGCTCTTCTTCAGCAACAGATGCATATCCGGTCTGGGAGGACCAAGCAGCCTCCACGAGATTACTGCACTCAAAGATAACTAATGTGCCTAGGAATGGAAGGGATCCGAGGCCACCCAGGGATATCAGGTTATCATATCCACTTATCTGCAATTCCCTCAGCGACTTGAGATTCTTATGACACACGCTGGCAGAAGGAAGGGTTGCCAAGTTTGAGCAATGGTTTTGAGTCAGAAAAGTGAGATTTGTGAGACATTGCAATGACTTGAGCAGGGGAAGCTCCAAGTCACCACACTTTTCTATGTTTAGTTGTCGAACTGATGGAGGCAGCAGATTTTCTTTAGCACCACTTAGCGCCCTTAGTTGTGGACACTTCCTTATGACAGCATGTTCAAGTCTATTCATCTCTTCAAATGGCAAGGGTGGATACTCTAGTTGTACGCAGTCTCTGATATATATAGAATGTAGAATGCCCATGTACTGTTTTTGCTTAAAAAAAACTCCCCTCCTGAGAAACTAAATTTTGACAACCAACGACTTCAATTTTCAGCTGTTTGGGTGACATGGCACTAGCATTCCCGTGGCATCGGTTTTCTGTCCTTGGAAGTTTGGTCAAACCGACTTCATGTACTTGAAGTCTCACCAAACTAGGAGGTAGCTGAGGCAGTTCCCCAAGTTTTTTGCACTGTATTACAATGAGGCTTTGAAGATATGGTGGCAGGAATAACTCTGGGCGCTCATCTACTGAGACATCTACTACCTGCCCAATTGTTGTCAGGCTGGGAAGGTCTTCCAACTCCAATTTAACAAGGGTCAGTATCTCGAGGACTGGGAGTTGTTCAAGATATTTAAATCCCTTAAACTCCAGTATGGTAATATTTTCTGTACTGCGTTTTGCAAACCAAGGTGGCATTCTAGCGCCACTGAAACCTGAAATACTCAGTTCCTTGAGATTGACATGTGGCACAAGGTTGTCAAGAATTAACTCATCAGTCATACTTCGGGCAGCTCTACCCTGACCACTCAAGAGACAGTAATTCCAGGTGTCGTTTTCCCTTCAAATCTGCTTCCATAGCTTCTTGCTTATCAATATTCTAAGACCCTTCACACCAAGCGTGCGGAGATATTTTAAATCCTTAAGAGCACACAGTGAGTAACCTTGTACTCCTTGGATATAGTAATGTACTAAGACTCGAAGACAATTAAGTCTGCTAACTGGAAACTTAGCCCATCCATATCCAAATGTGACAAATCGCAAGTGGTCAAAATTTCCAATATCTCTCAGTTTCTTTGGTTTTCTCATCAGATCTCTACAAGCAAGAGTCGTTAAATGATACAGTTTGACTAATCCACATATACTATGTGGTGATACCTTTTCCAGTTTCACAAAACGAAGGTGATATAGCTTTGCAAGTTTGTCTGGAAAACCAGATGTATGGCACAATGTTGATTCAAATAGATGCAATGATTTTGAGCTCTGTACAAGTTCCTCTACAGTATTCAAAATATCCATTTTAATATTCCTTTGCTTAACGTTAAGGATAATAATTGTGCGCAGATTTTCCATCAGAGCGATTTTCTTGATCTTTTCCACAGGAAGATTATAAATATCTTCAATACGTATGTGTCGAATTGTACATGGTACATTGTCAAGGCTGGAAACATCAACTATTTGGGAACATTCACCCACAGAGACATACCTCGCCAAATCATGCATTAAGTCATGCATGACATAGAATTCGTATTCTCGACCATGTATGACTTTGGATATGATATCAAAGAATGATTTTCTGGTTAGTTGAACTAGGTACTGTTCACCAATGTCCAGTGGATTTCTTTGTGATTCAGTTGCAACCTGAAATATCAATCCTGAGCTCATCCACATCTCCACCAAATCATACTTGTTGAATTCGTAACCCTGTGGGAATATACTGCAGTACCGAAAGCATGCTTGCACCTCTGTTGGAAGATGAAAGTAACTTAATTTGATAACATCCATAATATCTTTTTCATTTCTGTCAAAATGTTTCAAACTTTGATGTAAGAAATTGTTCCAATAATCAAAAGTCAAATTGCTCCTTAGATGTGAAGCGATAACTTTTACCACCAAGGGACACGCTCTTACAGTCGTCGCAATCTTCTCACCAATCTTTCGTAAGGCCATGCAATATTGAGTACATGATGTAGGAAAGGCATAGCAATTGAAAAGCTCAATATTCTCATCTTCCTTCAGACCATGCAATGCTAGCCACCGATTTGGAGCGTTCATTGTATGGGCTGCTAAATCTGCAACAGATTGCATGCGAGTTGTGAGCAAAATCTTGCTTCCATTCTTTCCTTCCCTCAATGGAGCAAACAGGTTCTCCCATTGGTCACTTCTCTTGTCCTCCCATACATCGTCCAAGATAAGCAAGAACTTGATAGAGCTCAGTTTGACTCTAAGAATTTTCTGCAATGCCTCCAAACTTTTGGCATCAGGCGTGGCCAATGAGACAGATTCTATTATCTTGCTTAAGACAGCCTTAGCATCAAAGCTTGCAGATACACATACCCAGATTACCTTTTCGAAATGCTTTGTGACAGCATCATCCTGGCATACGAGTTTTGCCACTGTAGTTTTCCCCATCCCTCCATGACCAACAATTGAAAAAACAGATACATGGTTACTGCTAAGCACAATTTCAGAGTCTTCACTGATTTTTTCAGTCAACCATTGGAGAACTAAAACCTTCTCGTCATGGCGACCAAACACTTCAGTAGTGGTTAACATGGAACCTGTCTCACGATCGCTGTTCTGGAAACCATCTTCCTGCAGACTAGTATGCCTGTTGAGGTGGTCTGCGAGTGTGAGAAAATCCGCAACACCAGTAGCAGCCATTTCTAATTCCTCCACAGCTTTTCTGAGCCTTTTGAGAGTGTCACGATGAGTAAAACCTTTAACAATCCTTATATCTTTAACCCGCTTCATGACTTTATTCTTAGTCTTAGCTAAAGAGGAGCCCCAGTCACTAACCTTGCGATCTTTGGCTTTCTGTTTGAGCTCAAAGTACTCGATCTCATCGATGGCATCTTCAGCCTTCTCGACAGCATCCCTAAGCTGCCAGAACCATGTATCCAACGCTGCGCTCTTGTCCTTGACTTGATCTGGACTGACAATATCAAGCATGGCTTGGATCTTTGGCAACCCTTTATCCAGCTTGCTCTTCAATTCGGACATGGTTTCAGCACCAAAGTAGCTGTTGAGGTAGCTGAAGGACTTGCTGATGATCTCCTTGATGACCGCAGCTGCCACGGTTTTCCCAGCGAAAACCATGGCACCGGCGGCTGCCATGCCGTGGTGGAGGGGAGACCTGGGAAGAAGGTAGTGGAAGGTGAAGATGAAGTGTTTGGTTGGAGTGGAGGAACTGCGAAGGGAAGTAAAGGTGCTGCTCAGATGGACAAGTTGGACGCGGAAGAGGAAACATCTAGGGGTAATTCCTTATTAGCCATTGAAAAAAGTTGAGTTTCTTATTAGCCACTGCAAAGTTTGAATTTCCTTATGAGCCATCTATTTTAACTTTTGTTCCTTAGTCACCACTATAGTCACTTTTGTTCCCCACTATAGTCACTTTTGTTCCTAAAATGCCCTTTGCAAGACAAACTTAAATTGTGAGCACTGTAATTTCTTTATTAATTTTATTTTGATTCCTTTAGTAATTTTTTCTCATTTAGCAATTTTGTATCAATTTCCTTCAGTAATTTTATTTTGATTTCTTCAGTAATTTTTTTTGGTTTTATTCAGTAATTTTGTTTTGATTGTCAATAATTAGTTTTGGTTCCCTCAGAAATTATATCTCATTCAGTATTTTTTTTTGTTTCGGTTCATTTAGTAATTTTTAAATTTTGTTTTGTTAAGGAACCAAAACAAAATTACTGAATGCGACAAAATTACTAAAAAATCAAAACAAAATTACTGAAAGAATTAATACAAAACTACTGAATGAGAAAAAATTACTAAAGGAATTGAAACAAAATTATTGAAGAATTTACGGTGCTCACAAATTTAAGTTTGTCTTGTAAGGGGCATTTTAGGAACAAAAGTGACCATAGTGGTGACTAAGGAACAAAAGTTAAAATGAATGGCTCATAAGAAAATTCAAACTGTACGGTGGCTAATAAGGAACCCAAACTTTTTTCCAATGGCTGATAAGGAATTAACCCAAACATCTAAGCAACTTAAACAGATTTTTATTAGATAATGAATAAAGTGACATACTCGAGGGACCACAACATTATCGCCTCTCAATTGAATATCAGTTAACCATTGAAATCTTACGAGGAGACTGGTCACCAGGTCCTGATCCCTACATGAATAATTAGAAGTTGCTACCGTCCTGTGTAGGTGTGCACGTGAATTGCTTGTGTGTGTTCACTGCAGCGAATGGCAGGCAGGCACACCCCAAAAGGCACCAAACCGCTCTATCCTGTTTAAGATAATGCCGAGCCTAACTCCAAGATAATGGCAGGCACACGCTCTTACAGCCTAACTCCTGTCTAAGAGACAGTGACCTGACGCGGTCTTCGCCTCCGTATCAGTGGGTAGGCCCTTCTCACGCCCACGCGAGCACTTACGCAGCAACATGCGCCGAATTGAAATGAATTTTTGGAAGGTGATGTACGACACTACTGACTCTCCTCTCCAGTCTCCAATGACTATCGAGAATCTCTCTTATTTACGCTAAGCAAGATGATGATATCCCCATCGAAAAAGGAAAAAAGAATAGAAAAATTGATGCCTGGAAACTGTGTGGGCATCCGCCACGGGCTACGGTGGGAGGTGCTGACGTACCAGCTGGAGCCCCTTTGCTGCCGTGCCGCCGGAGTGCGTCGTTCTGTACGCGCGGGAGCCACCGGCCGCCTAGCAGTCTCCCTCCGCCGGCGGGCGGGGCCGCGAGGGCGCGTACGCGGTCCACCGGGCGAGTGCGGAACGGCGGCTGCGGCCTGCGGGAGACGAAGATGGGGAAAGAAACGATGCAACTGATGAGTGGGTCCCAGCGGATCAGTGACCGGAGATTTGAGCCGGGATCCCCTGACATCGGTATCGGTCACTGACATGTCAATCGATGTTCGGTGACGTCGACGTCACGGGAACCGTTCCCGGAGATTTGGAGGGCACCGGCATTTCTCATTTGTTTTTTCTATTGATATCTTGCTTTATTTTTTTTGGAGCGATGGATATATTGCTTATAATCGCCGAAATTTTAAGCTCCATTGTCGAAATTTTGTAAATTTTACAGTCTATTTTTTCTTTTAAATAAAATTGATTCATGAAAAATTCTTATAAAACCGATAGAAACTTCCGTGTGTTTCAATGAACTAAGAGATATAGCCTAACTATCCGATATCCAACATCCCAAATCCTCCGGCACACGAACTTGTGCCTTTTAAGAGAAGTATGGATACGTAAAAGCTGAAAAGCTGACACGAGGAAGGTTTGTACGGAGAAACCACGGTCAAGAGTGACGATGGTGATTGGCCATAACCAACAGTTAGATTTTACTCACTTTATTTCTTAGTAATTGTTATCACTGTTGCCTTTTAATTTATCTTTAATTACTCATTTTATTAAAAATAATTCAAATTTATAATATTATAAGTTGTATTTCAAATACCTTTATTGATAAACAAAATTAAACAAATATATATTCACTCTATCCCAGAATAAGTATGTTTCTAGACTTTTAGACCTTAATGTTTAAGAGCAAATTTCTTATTTACCATCAAGTTTTCCATTTTCTAAATTTTACACTTTTTCTATTTGCCATCATATTTAATTTTCTTTCCCCGAAAGACTCAAGAGTTAGCCTGATTCGGGTCAACACAGAGGTGTAATACCCTACGCTCAGAGAGAGAGTGGATCGTATAAACTCGTAATAGGAGTACAATAGCGAAAGAGTTCCTGCTCGCACAAGAATAAAAGCACGCGTGAGTGGTGTGTGTAATGGCTTGAACTTGTGAATCTTAGAACCTTATTGAACTAAAGCCTCTGGTATCTCTTTATATAGGGGTCGGACAGGGGTTACATGGCTTGTTGCCTACGAAACAGGGTGACCCATTGACGGGTGAGGCCGCGGTCTTCTGCGGAGTTGGTTCTCTGGCGCCCGCTGACGCTGGAGCAGTTGGTCGGTGTTTTTCGATCGTCCTTTGTCCATCGACAGGAGACAAAGGTGGCTTTATCGTCCGTCGGACAACTTTACCTTCTGCTGAGCAGCTTTATCGCCCTGGAGGGTTGCTTTACCTCTTGCTGTACGTTGTTAGAAATCTCTTCGCCTGTCAGAAATTGACCGTTGAGGCGGTGGCCGACCCCTGGAGTCGGTCGGGCTTTGTCGTTATCCGACCCCGATCCTAGAGTGATCGGGCTAGCGTCTTTGGGCGAGCCTGGTCGTCGGGAACCAGGCGACGTCTTCGGGAGGATCCGACCCCGAGGGGTCGGGTCATTTCTTCGGGTCTTGATGTGGCGAAAATCCTTCGTGGGCTTCGAGTTGGGTCGAGGGCCGTAATCCACAGCTGGGCCTTCGTGTTTATACTGTGTCCGTAGGTACCCTAGGTACATAATCCCGACGGTAGCCACCGAGTCCTGCGCCGTTTGCAATCTTTGTTGAGGCGGAGCTGGGCTGAGTTTCGATAAGCTTCGGCGATTGATCCTGCGGGTGTGCATGAGCGCGCCCATAGGGTGTAGCCCCCAAGTCCCCCGGGTGATCCGAACTGTCTGGTGTCTTCTCTTTAGCAACTCCAGAGAGCACCTCTCTCTAGACTCTAAACTTCTGGCTCACCGGACTATCCGGTGACCTCACCTGATTGTCCGGTGACTGCTTTTGTGGCTGAAACTTGGGCTTCGGTCTTCAGCTTCGCTTCAAATGCTTCCTCTGTCATCTTTAGTGCTTTCTAAGATAACTAAGTGCATTCATACCTCCTAACACTTGTATGACTCGAGGCAAATGACTCTACCCTCCTTAATAGTGCTGGCGATCCTATGGACTCTCTAGCATATCTTTAGCCTTAGTGCACTGGCTCTCGAAACTCCTCGAACTTAAGGATCGTCCTTGTCATCTATCGAGGAAGCCCACCATATTGATGTAAAAATCGTGGGGTGGTACTTACAATCACATCTGTTACCTATGATGCTCATTCAATCACGAAAATCCATTTATACCTTTTAGGGGACTTTAAAGGTCGTGAAGCTCACCACCTTTGACAGATTCGACCATCCCAACCACGTGCCGCAGCCGAGGCGCCTTCCATTGGTGCTCGACCAGGTTATTAGCACCACGTGCCTCACCAAGGTCTTCATGGACGGCGGCAGCGCCTTCAACATCCTCTACATCGACACTTTCAATGTCACGAAGCTCCCGCGGTCGAACATCCGCCTGAGCCATGCTCTGCCACAGAGCGATTCTCGAGGATCGCGCCGTGCCCTTGGGTCAGATCGACCTCTCGGTCACCTTTGGCGACCGTAACAACTTTCGGACCGAGAAGTTCACCTTCGAAGTGGTTGACTTCGGTGGTACCTACCACGCCATCCTCAGGCGGCCCTGCTACGTCAAGTTCATGGCCGTCTCCAACTACGTCTACCTCAAGCTAAAGATGCCGGGGGCCAACTACGTCTTCCAGCACGCGCTCGCCTGTGAGGAAGAAAACTGCGAGCTGGCCATGGCCCTCTTCGGGTCGGTTGAGCTTGCTGAAATCCGCCAGACCAAGGTGTCAGATCAGGCCCTCGATTCCAAGTCTCCGACCTCTACGTTTTCGAACCTGCCAACGACTACAAGGAGATCATCCTCGACTTGTCCGACCCCATCAAAAAGGTGAGGGTCGAGACAGCGCTCTCTGACAAATAATAAAGCGCGCTCGTCGACTTCCTCTACAAGAATCAGGACGTCTTCACCTGGGCACCCTCTTATATGTCGGGCATCCCAAGGAGGTCGCTGAGCACTCTCTCAACATCATCCCCGACTCTCGACCGGTGCAGCAGCGGCTCTGATGCTTCAACGATGAGAAGCGCCGAGCCATCGGAGAGGAAATCACGAAGCTCCTCAACGCCAAATTCATCAAAGAAGTGTACCACCTCGAGTGGCTCGCTAACCTTATAATGGTTAAGAAAAAGAATGGGAAGTGGAGGATGTGTGTTGACTATACGAGTCTCAACAAAGTATACCCAAAGGATCCGTTTTCTTTGCCGCGCGTAGATCAGGTGATCGATTTCACCGCTGGCTATAAAACCCTTAGTTTTCTCGATGCGTACTCTGGGTACCATCAGATCTCTATGCGCGGTTCCAACCAGTCAGCCACTCCTTCATTACACCGTTCGGCTCCTTCTGCTACGTCACCATGCCATTCGAGCTCAAGAATACTGGCGCCACGTACCAGCGCTGCATGCAGAAATGCTTTCACGACTAGCTGGGTCGAAACCTCGAAGTCGACGTCGACGACATTGTCATTAAGTCCAAGAAGTCCACAGACCTGATCGGGGACCTAGAGGAGACATTCGCCAACCTTCGAAGGTACCTCGTCAAGCTCAACCTCGAGAAGTGCATTTTCAGCGTCCCCTCCGACAAGCTGCTCGGTTGCGTCATATCCGAGCGGGGCATCGAAGCCAATCCTGAGAAGATCGCCACCATCCGAAACGTCAGGCCCATCAACAGCGTCAAGGGAGTCCAAAAGCTCACTAGGTGTCTCACGGCCCTCAGTTGTTTCATCTCTAGGCTCGGTGAGAAGACCATGCCATTCTACCAGCTCCTGAGCAAATCTGACCGCTTCACCTAGACTGTCGTGGCCTAGGAGGTGTTCGAGCAACTGAAGACCCTGCTGTAGACACCGCCAGTCCTGATCTCATCGACCTCTGATGAGCCTCTGCTCCTGTACATCTCTGCAATATCAAAGGTCATCAGCACTGTGCTCGTCGTCGAGCGCTCGGAGAAGGGTTGGGCCCTGAAGGTCCAACGGCTCATCTACTTCATTAGCGAAGCGCTCGCCGACGCCAAAACTCGGTACACTCAAGTGGAGAAACTTCTCTACGCCATCCTCATCACTTGCCGCAAGCTGCGTCACTACTTCGACGGCCACTTCATCTGGGTGGTGACCAATTTCCCACTCAAGGAGATCATCAATGGCAAGGATGCGGTCGGGCGGATAGCCATGTGGGCAATGGAGCACATGGGCCATGACATCTCCTACGTTCCCCGTCAAGCCATCAAGTCTCAAGTTCTCATGGACTTCATCATCGAATGGACGGAGGCTCAAGAACCGCCGACCCCTGTCGACCTCGAGCAATGGACTATGTTCATCGACGGCTCCTACATGCTGAAGGGCTCGGGGGCTGGTGTCGTCCTCATCTCTTCAAAGGGCGACAAGTTGCGGTACATGCTGCAGATTCACTTTCGTGCCTCCAACAATGTTGCTGAGTACGAAGCTCTCCTACACGGCCTCAGGATGGCCATCATTCTTGGTGTGCGGTGGCTCTACGTCAAGGGCGACTCAGAGCTCGTCGGCGATCAAGTTATGAAGATTTCAAGCTGCTGTGACCCAAAGATGAAGGCCTACTGCCAGAAAGTTCACAAGCTCGAAGACAAGTTCGATGGGCTCAAGCTCCACCATGTTTTACGCCGCGACAACGAAGCGACCGATGCTCTCGCCAGGATGGCCTGGGGGCGAGATCCTGTTCTCGACGACGTCTTCCTCGAAATCCTCGCCAAGCCAACCATCAAGCTCAAGGACGACAACGCCGACCCAACGACAGAACCTACGATCGTTGAGCAACTCCCGACCCAAGGGTCGGCTGTTATGGCCATCGTCCTCGACTGATCCCAAGACATCTTCGCCTTCCTCCGGGACGATGCCCTCCCGACCAATAATAACGAAGCCAGGCGTGTCTCATGCCGTGCCAAAGCCTACGTCATCATCGACGATGAACTTTACAAGAGAAGCGCGAGCGACATTCTTCAACAATGCATCCCCCAGGCAGAGGGTCGACAGTTCCTCAACGACATTCACTCGGGCATTTGCGGTCACCACGCTGCCCGAGGACTCTGGTCAGGAAAGCTTTCTGCCAGGGGTTCTACTGGCCCACGGCGGTCTCCGATGCTGAGCAGTCGGTCCGCTCTTGCCGAGGTGCCAGTTCTACGCTCGACAGATCCACCTGCCAGCCCAAGAGCTCCAGACGATCTCGATCACCTAGCCATTCACTGTTTGGGGCCTAGACATCCTTGCGCCTTTTCACAAAGCTCTCGGGGGCTTCACCCATCTCTTTGTCTCCGTCGATAAGGTCACCAAGTGGATGGAGGTCAAACCGGTGCCAAGCATCAGTGCTGGCCGAGCGGTCGACTTCTTCCACGACATCTCTGCTGTTTCGGGGTCTTGAACTCCATCATTACTGGCAACGGTCAGCAGTTTGTTGGCCGACAGTCCCACAACTTTTGTTCAAAGTACCACATCTGACTTGACTTTGCCTCCATGGCCCATCCAAGGACCAACGGACAGGTCGAGCGTGCTGAATCTATCGAGCAGGAGGCCGAGCGGTGGGCTCAAGAACTCCCATCCGTGCTATGAGGCCTGCGTACGACCCCCAACCGAACCACGGGGTTCACTCTCTTCTTCATGACATTCGGGGTGAAAGCTGTGCTGCCAACCGACCTCGACTACGACTCCTCGAGAGTCCGAGCTTACAACAAGGAAAGGTTAGAGGCGGCGAAGCAGGACGCTCTGGATCAACTGGACGAAGCACACGACATGCTATCCTCCTATCAGCAATGTACCAACAGAGTCTGCGACGACTACACGCTCGGTGCGTCAAGGGTTAGGCCTTCAATGTAGGAGACCTGTTCCTCAAGAGGGTCCAGACTAGGGTCGGCCTGCACAAGTTGTCACCACCCTGAGAGGGGCCATATGTTGTCAAGCGAGTTCTAAGGCTCGGCGCCTACAAGTTGGCGACCGAGTGCGGTAAAAAGCTAGCCAGTGCCTGGAACATCAAGCAATTGTGTTGTTTTTTCCATAATAAATAAAACCAGATAAGTCTTCTGTGCATCTTCATCTCTTTTCATACTGGGCGACGAGGCGCGCCGAAGGGCCGACCCCGGCCCGCCTCTCAGGGGCTGCCTCAATGTCCCTTGCGGCAAGTTCGCTCTTTTCATTTTCGTTCCAAGGCTCCGCGCCTCGCCTACCGGGGAGTCGCCTCTCCCGACCCGCGCAAAGTTCGCGGGTGACCCTCGGATGCATGAAGTAAACTACGAGCGCTAGCGTTTAAGTTTTTCCTCATGGCTAACGATCGACGATCCGCAGTTGGTGATGCTTCATGACTGTATCGAGCCCGACACTCGACCCTACGAGCTATATCTAACCGGTCGCTTGATCAACGCTCAACAGAACTTGAAAAACACAAAGTCGCAGAGAGATTTACACAGTGCAGCGGTACAAAAGCATTACATTGCAAAATACAAAGTCCTAATCCATGACTCCTCGTGCTCTGGAGGCATTTGACTGAGTTTTTCGGCAACCATGATGAACGACACTGGCGACTGCGTCGACATCAAGAAGAATGACATCGACCGCGCCGCCCAAGTCTCACCATGGCCGCGCAAGATGCGCCTGAAACATCACCCAGCGCGCTGCGTTTCCAGCAAGCGAGAACACGCCGTGGCGGCTCCCGCCACCTTTTTCCTCCATCGAAGAAGACCTTCCTCTTTGACGGATGGAGCCGGCTCCCTATGCTCATCAACAACGTCCAGGAGCAGGTTCCTCGCTCCCCCAGAAATGGTAGCTGGGGCCTCACCCCTGGTCTTTGGGTGGCAGGGTGCAAGCCCAACCCCTCCGGCCATTTGCCAATGGTGATGGTTGAGACCGTTGCTGCGCTGCTACCTCCGGCATCCACAGCCAGGGAAGATGGCCGCGTGGCAACCTCTTCAGACACCGGCGCCTTGAATGGCGCACTCGGATGCGACAGTGCCAGATCCGTCGTCCCTTGATCGCTCACAGACATAGCAACTACGGCAACGACAACAAAAAAGAAGGAATCATGCACGCAGCGGGCAACAACGGTGGCAAGCTCGAGCGCAAGAGCAAAAGAGGAAGCGAGAGGAAGAGGAAGGCGAAAGCATCGCAAGGAGTGAGGTGGATTTCGAAACCCACCGCCCCCCTTTAATAGAGCTGGGGGGCGCGAACCATGACCTCTGATGCACGAAGCGATTGACCCTAGCTGCGTCATAATGGGCGCCCGAACTGATGGGCACCCATGACTTCTTCATCCCACTAACCGACGAGTGGGCCCAGCACGACCCCTCGATGCCTTCGCCACTCAATGGGACACGCACGCGCCCGACACTGCAGTTAATGCCCGTCAGAAGCCAGATCGATGTGACGCGCGTGAATCGACGGGACACCCGCAGTCCACGCGGACGCAGTGGAACCACTCAATCACTGGAACTGATTCCAACGCACCTTAAAGAGTGCTGCGGGACCAGAACCCGTGCACCAAGGCAACTTCATGACCAACACTGAGAGACAGGAGTCAAACCATATCAAAATCAGATATGTTTTCTGAGCACGTCTTGTCTTTTTCCGTTAAGGGTGGCGGCGCACGGCCAAAAGGCTGACCTCCACCGCCCGGGGGGCTATCTTAGTGTCCCCTGTGACATGTTCACATATCCTTGCGACAAGTTCGCTAAGTCTTGTAGTGCAGGCTACGAGCTTCCCGCCCTTGGGTCAATCCGCGTAAGTCTCTAAAGTTAAGTCCTGACCCGCGTCGGCGTGAACCCCGATCGTTCCCCAGGTCAGCACGACTTAACCGTGAGCAGCATAGCGGTCTGAACCCCCTGTCGTTCTTCGCTCTCAGGCTTCGACCGCGCTTTTCGTTCTCTCTAAGGCTCCGACCTCGTTTGCCAAGAACTATTCCTCCCGACTCGTGCCGAGTCCATGGGTAACCCTCGGACGTGGAAGTAAATTCTAAGTGCTAACGTTTAAGCCTCTCCTCGCGGCTGATGATTGATGACCCGGGTTGGTGACGCTCTACGGCTGTATTGAGCCCCCTACGAGCTATACCCGATCTCATCGCTCGGTCAACGCCCAATGGAAGACCAAAAACTCGAAGTCACAAAGAAATTTACATGACACAAATGAGGGTCGGAATTGAATTAAGTTCTTATTTACAGGTAAAAGTTTGAAGGTACATTGCAGAGAAGTCCTAAGCCTACGAGCCTTGGGATGCCCGCGGAGGGTCTTGAGGCTGTGGCGGCATCAAGACCCGAACCGCTCCTGCACAAAGCTCCCCGCCTGGAACATAGAACAGAGCTCGCTCCTCCAAGGCCGCACATCGGTCATCAGGCGCATGATCTCCGCGTCCGGGATGTTCGTGGCGAACCCCTTGGAGATGCGCAAAAGATCGATCGCCGGGTAGTGTGACACGGTCTACGCCAGAGCCAGCGAGCTTCCGTCTTCTACGGCGCCAACAAGCACGGAGGCGATGAGCCCAGGCAGGCACATCAACACATACTTGGCGTACTTCGCCGAGATGTCAGCTTTGCGCACCCCGACGAAGACTCACCGCAGCAGGAGTCGGACGGCTGACCTCAAGCTCCGGAAATCACGAGCCGCGGCTGCAGCACAACAATGATAATAAGCCGACCCCACATCAGCGCTCCAATGGACAAGTATACGACAGGTACGTGTCGTGTTCCTCGCTGATGACGCCGACCGCGGTGTGCGCGTCCTCCAGATCCTGTTGCGCGCGGGCCAGCGCCTCGCCGGAGGACCGTTGCAGCTCCGCCAGCTCCGCGATGAGATCGGATAAAATTTATTTATTTCAATAAATAAATAATTGTGACAGGAACTTACTCCTTCGACCGACGAATAGGAAGGGGGATGACCAGGCCAGATGCCTGCAGATCGGCCATCGGGGCGCGCGAAGCCACTACCGCCACCCTAACTGTTGGTAGCACCGGGTGGACAGTGGGGTCAGGTACGGCAGCAATGCTCGAATCGCCGACCTTGGCCCTCTTCGACGGAGCGTCGGGGGCGTCATCGGACTCGGCATCTGACCTGCTGCCTGAAGCAGCATCCGACCCAGACGAGAGCACTTCGACCCCGTCGCCTGACACCTGTGCCGCCAGGGTGGCCACCTCCTCCCTCGTAAGGCTGAAAGGCTGGGCCGAAGACTTGGTGGACGAGACCTCCCAGCCTCGACAGGCCGGAGGGCCCCCTCTGCCTCTTCCCAGATGCACCCGCACCAGCATTTCCCGCGCCCACCAACGATGCTGCAGTGAACAAAGAAGATGATACGCCCACCTGCACCGACGTCAACAACGGCAGATTTAACATACAACTACCACGACTACATTACGAAACCCAACAACAAAGACTACCCGAAGAAATCAGCTCACCTTGGAAGCACAGCCAACGGCGCCGGCCTGCTGGAGAGATCCCGGGCATGTAGCCCTCCAGCATACGCGTCATCCAGGTCTCGAGCTCAACGTGCGACATTTCCCTCCCGACCACCACGCGAGTGTCATCGAGGGGACTAGTATACTCCCACATCGATCGCTCATGACGTTGGAGCGGGAGCACACCACGCTGCACGAAGGTAGCGACCACTTTGACGGCAGTCAACCTGGCGCTTCGAAGCTCCCTGATCCGTTGGAGGAGCGGCGCCAACTCCTGCACTTGAGCAGCCAACGGCACGGAGTTCCACAAGTCACGCATCATGGCGATCTCATCGCGAAACGTCTGCAGCCCAGGAGCGATGTTGTTGAGGTAGAGCCACTCCTCGTCCCAGCCCTTCAGTGACTTCTTCAGCGGCATCTCTATATACTCCGCCGCCCATGTGCTGTGGAGGCAGATCCCGGCGCCTTCGAAACGCTGGCCACCGGCACGGTTGCCGGACGACCGTGCAACGTTGGGGAAATACCTTCACAGCTCGAAGTGTGGGGGGATGCTGAGGAAGGCCTCGCAGAGAGTGACGAAGATTGAGACATGGAGAAGCCCATTGGGGTTGAGGTGGTGGAGCCTGATGCGGTAGAATTCGAGCGGCCCGCGAAAGAACTCGGAGCAGGGCAGCCTGAGCCCGCACTCGTGAAACTGCGCGAAGGAGACGATCTCATTAGCGGCAGGGGCCAGAACCTGCTGGCCCCTTGCCGCCCTCTAGCCGATGATAGCTCGCCTCTGGATGAGCCCCGCGCCCTCGCGGTTCTGGAGGATATCCTCAGAGGTGACGGACTGTTTCCACTTCGCCGCCATAGCGACGGTGGTGACGAAGAAGAGAAGGCGAAAGAAGGCGGAAGCGAACGAGCACAAAAGCTCGAAGACAGCGAAAGAACAAGAGCGCGAGGAAGAAGAAGGCTCAGGCAGCGCAACGGGTGAAATGGATTTCAAAGCCCACCTTTATACCCTAGGGGGGTGGACGGTTTCACCCCCACGTTTCTCGGAGTATGATGCGACACGGCGCGGCGCGGAGTTAACTCCACATCATGATGGCCACCCAAACCGCTGGGCACCCACGACTTCTACACCTGGCCCACCGACGGATGGGCCTGGGGTGGCTTCTCGTTGCCTCCGCCGGTTGAGATGACCACTGGCGAGCCTGCGTGCGCCTGCCAGCGCATTCAATGCCTGCTAGGCGCTAGGCGGACGGGACACGAGCGTGCGGGGTTAATGCCTCCTGTCAAACCACGATACGACGGTTCAACTCGAGACCCAATTCTTGTGTACCACATGGAAGCGGCGGGATCAGAACCTGAACACCGGGGCGGTCGAGGGTGGGGCGCCAGACCGCACGGCCCGACCCCCGTCCTTAGGCGCTGATCACAAGACTTGGCCAATCCGTTTGGTCCAGCCTAGGCGCGGTGCTGATCATGAATCAATGCTGCCCGATTTGGCTCGTTCTAGGTGCCCACAACGAAAAAACTGGCCACAAGGGAAGCCAGACCCGGCCTCCGATGGTCGGGAAACTCAAGTCCCACGTGGCTGACCCGAATTGCTCAGGAACGAAGGGCACTCATATAGGAACTTCGATTAAACCCCCGAACGACCTCCGGATCGTTCGGGGGCTCGGGAGGCTACGCCCTACGGGCGCGCTTGCATGGACCCGCATGATTCCTGACTAAAACGATTAAACCCCCGACCGACCCTCCGGCTCGCCCGAGGGCACGAGGGCTACACCCCACGGGCGCACTTGCGCGCTCCCATGGGATCAACTGTCGAAGACCGAAGATTAAACCCCTGACCGACCATCCAGAACGCCCGGGGGATAGGGGGCTACGCCCTACGGGTGCGCTTGCGCCCACCCGTAGGATCAACCGTCGAAGAACATCGAAGAATTCAGCCCAGCGCCGCCTCAATGGATATTGCAAACGGCGCAAGGCTCGAGAGCTACTGTCGGGATCATGTATCCCAGGTACCTATGGCCCTAGGATAAATACGAAGGCCCAGCTACGAGCTACGGCCCACGAGCCAAGTCACGGTCCATGAACGACTTCACCCCGCCAAAAGTCCTAAAGACATCATCCGACCCAGGGTCGGAATTGCCAGAAGCGCTCGAAGACCCGGCCCGATCACTCGAGGGTCGGGACCGCACGACAACAAAATCTGACCATCCAGAGGCCGACGCACAACCGCCTTACTCGACTGACCCCCGGGGTCGGGCACCGCCACAACGACCAACTCTCTGACGCGCACAGAGATCCCTAACACCATGCAGCAAGAGGTAAAGCAACTCAGCAAAAGGTAAAGCAAGCAGTAAAAGCAATTTTTGTCTCCCAGCGCTGGACAAAGGACAATCGAAGGACACCGACAAGCAGTTTTGGAGCCAAAGGACTATCAGGCTCCAGAAGGACCGTCAGAGAATAAACCTCGAGATGCTCGTGGCCCCACCCATCAGGGGGCCGCTCGGTTTCATAGGTGTCAAGCCATGTAACCCTGGTCCGAACCCTATATAAGGACGTGTCGCGGACCCTTAGACACGAGGACACGACACACGAGATTAACAAGTCTGAGCCAGTAGACAAGCATCGATACACAACCACAGAGATGCGCTAGGGTTCTTGCTCGAGCAGGGGCTCTGTCGCCATTGTAACTCTCTCTTGATCATACGTGAAACACCCACAGTCGATTCTGAACGTAGGGTATTACACCTCCGTGTGGTGGCCCGAATCAAGCAAAACCCTTGAGTCTTCCATAGATTAGGCCATATCAGTAGGAAGAGCACACGAATCCCCCTTCGTCTATGTAAATCGTACTATGCCGATGAATGAAACACCGATAATATTCTTTGATCTTTTCATATGTTCTTGGTAGTCCTGTCCTGGCAATTTCCTAGACTTATTGCTTGTATACCAAATTTGATATTAGAGAAGAAAAGAGATACATCCTACAGAGTGGGCATGTGGAGCAGGGAGTTATTTGTTGAACGATTCACCATTGCCACTAAAATCATAGTCGAATACGGCTTATAAACTTTATATTTAGATATATCATGGTGAGAGGCCCCTTAGATTAGGGGGCCCTGCGCGGTTGCCCGATCTTGCCCTCCTCTCCAGGCCGGCCCTGCTCTAGACAAAAGTTTTTTTTTTAAAAAAAAGTTAAGAGGACCTCATCAAACCATATAAAATGCAACGAAAAAGGAACATGTTAGGAAAGAAATGTCTTGTTGTACAGCTATATTCATAGCTGAAGAAATAATCAAAATTACAGAATTAGTAATGCAATATAGTACTAGCTAGATTTACTTCAACCGAACGAACGAGTCACACATCAAAACTGTAACATAAAAAGCTCACAAAAGCTTGCCAATCAAAGAACGAGTCCCTGTGGTTTAATAGTTCATGACCGATTCATTCTACCTCTCTGAACTTGTAGTCCATTGTGTTGGCCATAAACCTGACATGCTTGTGTTCCTGGTCATACACGTATGTGTTAGATCTTCAGGGTGTATAAACACTTGACATGCTTGTGTTCCTGGTCATGCACGTATGGTAATAAACCTGACATGCTGCAGTTCATGATCGATTCATTCTACCTCCCTGAACTTGTGGTCCATTGTGGTGGCCGTACCATGTTAGATCTTCAGGGGTGTGCAAGAAAGCACTGCGATTGCTGTTTATGTGCAATGAAAGTGACGCTATTTGGTCCATGTATAAACACTTGATATGGGACCCCCGACCAAGGTTTGACTTACTGTTTGATGCGCAAAAACCGGACCCCGTTGGTATTCCGGTTTTCGGGAAAACCGGAAAAACCATTCTGAAAACCGGTCAAAATTCAAATTTTGAAAAATCGTCGGACAGCGGTTTGCAAACCAGTAAACCGGCCGGTTTGGGCAGCTAGCTAGCCGGTTTCTGGGGAAGCCGTTGCGGCGGTAAACCAGTCGGTTTGAGCGATAAACGGCCGGTTTGGGAGAAAAACCGAGCGACAAAATAAAAAGCCAAAAAAATGTTCAAAAATAAGGAAAAAATAGAAAAAATTCAAAAAATTTTGCCATGACTTTTCTTGAATTCTTGCAATACATTTACACAATATATACTTTATCAATGGATAATAAACACACAATTTGACAATATATCAATACCAATGAAATCCATATTTCATACATAAAGTTCGTACACAAAGTTTATACACAAAGTTCACACTTTACATTGGAATTGTATTCCAATCAAAGTAAGCCCTGTCGCACTCATCACTTGACATTATTTGAGTTCCTCTAGTGGCGAGCGACTCCGCTTTGAATTTATTTCAAGTTTGACCCGTCCAAGCGAAAATTGTCTCCCATTGTTAGCGCAACATGTGATAAAATTAGAGATTCTGCCATTGGTACACCCATGTAGTCGTTGGTTGTGAGCTATGATCACCCAAAGGATAATTGTAGTACTCATGACTTTGGTTAGGAGGTATCACTGTCTGTCTCTGAGTAGTAAGCACCACATAGATGCTGCCTACCCTCCATTGTGGTCCTCTGTGACTGTGGAGCGCCATGGTCTTGATCTTGTGTAGCAGGGTGAAGTTTGTCTCTGCAAAAGAAGTTAAGTGTAAGAGAAAAGAGTTAAAATTGCTCATATGATGCGAATATATGGTTACCTGTGAAATGATACGTAGTTGATGGTGGCTGGGAGTCAGGAACCACATCTGCATCGCCTGGTGCATCTCCAGAATCTGTTCGAGAGCTTTTGTCATTGGACTCCTGGTAAGGTGGGCTTCGTCTGGCGTCTCCAGAATTTGTGGAGTCGTCACTGCCCACTTCCATACGTTTCCCTTTTCCTTTACCTTTACCTTTGCCTTTGCTCGTACTCCTTTTCTTTTTAGCACCCGTCTTTTTTCTTTGACGCTGGTGCTTCCTCTTTCCTATGTGAGTGTCACCCACATTTTATTCTGTCCATTCAGACATCATTACAGCATGAGACAACCGTAGCAACTGTCTACTAGCTTCATCAGTGCTCACTAGACGGGATGGCAGAGGAATGTCACTCTCTGTGTCTTCTTCATCAAGAAGAGGATCAGCATTTGATCTTTCATGTTCCATCTAATCTCTCATTGGATTAGAAGAATCATACAAGAATAGCTCCATGAGACGATCAAAGGGATCAGCTTCTGGTGGTTTATATGTGAATCCAGCATTTTGCATTCGTATTCTAAGATTGTAGTTCACATACATCAACTTATGTAATTTGGCATAAGAGAGTCTATTGCGCACCTTTGTGTGGACCAATACGAATGTACTTCAATTACGCTCGCATCCACTAGATGATGTGCACTGCGACACTAGGCGCAAAGCAAGCTTCTGAAGATTTAGTGTCTCACCACCAAACATGTGCCACCATTGAGTAGGTGAAGTTTTCGCATCTACTGCCATCCTACTGGCCAACTCAGTGGCGAATGCATCTTATTTTTTTCTCCAAATTTTCGCCTCTTGCAGCGCCTAGACACACATATCGGTGGGTGCTATACATGAAAATACGTCTCGAATATCATGCAACATATTTGCATTGAACTCATATAAATAGTACGCCCTTGGGTTCAACTGTGGCAGAACCGCCCCAAAACATTAGACGGCTCGCCTAGGATCGATCTCGGGTGATATTGAGCAACAATACCCAAATAGTACAACACGAGTGATAATATAAAATAGGAAACCGATTATAGTTCTACAATAGAGTTCAAGTAATCTTAAGAGAGATAAGTTTAAAACAGAGTTTAAAACATAATGGAAGCGATACAGAAGAGATACGACGGTTTCCTACTATGAAACATATCTTGCCCTAAGACATGCTTCACTCCTCGTGACCGAAGTTCGGTGAGGAGAGAACCAGTTCACAGGACCAGTTTGCAGTAGCCTCACCTTCCCACACTCTTTGGCCGCAACAGCTACACCAGCTACCTGCAGGAAGAACTAAACACGACAAAAAGAGAAAACAACAAACCGTGAGTACTAATTATTTAGCAAGACTTACCCAAAAAAATTAGCCAACTACAGCTGACTCCTAAGCATGAGAGGCTGACTCATAGGGATGGCCATTTGCATAAAACATAGCACTATCAGTGAATCTTTACTTTCAACTTTTAGCGACAAGTATACGGAAAAAATTTAGTTTGCACTAGAAACTGTAGCAGACATGGTTACCAAGCAATTTCCTATAAGCTAAGCAAACAATTCATATTGTTAATTAAGTGTAGTTATTACTACGACATGACACAGCGAACAAGCGGTACTTGTTACTGTGAGGGGCAGCGATTATAATCGATTTACACCAGCTGAGAAAACCCAAGTAGCACGACGTACACACACTCCCGAGGAGTCACGTACGGCAACCTTTCACGTCGATATCATAGAGGCCAGTCTGGTTCTCACCCCTCCCGAGTACACGTTCTCCACGCAATACCACACATCGGGGCTATCCGTGGTTAGCCCGTGTACCCTCTCAATATCATCACCAAAAAAGGAGTGGGTTGTCATCCAACCACTACGATAGTTGAGTTACATCAGTTTACTAGGCCCATTTTGCTAGCATGCTCTTGGTACGTTCAAACTTGCTCAACAGGTCACACTCGAATCGGTCCTTAATCGATACAAACAGGGCTATCACACTCCGGCCACGAGTCCACACAGGAAACGTGCCTCCGTGCCATCCTATTCCCTGCAGATCTCAGGTTAAATGTGTGGTAATAAAGTGACCAGAGTAATAACCTATAGCTCGCGAGTGAGATTTTTCAGTCACTCGACTTCTACCGTCAAGTTGACTTAGCCTAGCTCTAAATCGAGTTATCTGCACCAATATAATATCAACATGGGTAATTGACACTATCATGCCGTCTAAAGTTTATAAACAACTCCTACAACGTAATGCGCAGTACATTAACCATACAATACATAGTGATAAAAATAAAATTTTAAAAAAGGGTTAATGCACCGGGGTTGCCTTCGGTTTGCCGAGAGTTAGCACAAACAAGAGGAAGATCTTTAGCGACGGACGACTCCGAAGCAACTAGAGCAAGTTGCTGACCTCCTTCGGCGATTCCTAAATGCATGAGTTTCTTAATTAACTAACAGAGCTATTTTTAGAGATGAAATGCAATTTTGAAAGTTCTAAAATATTCTACATATTTCAAGGATTCCAACGGTATATTATATGTAATTTTTGGAGCTAAGATAAATTTTCTATGATTGTTGGAAGATAATACTAATTTTCTGGATAATTAATAATTGATTTTGCAAATAGATAAAAAAAATTTGGCCTAATGGGCCGTGCTCACCCAGGCCGGCCCACGATGGCCTGCGCTGGGCGCGCGGTCTGGCCCAGGAGATGGGGCGCAGCCTGTGCCTCCGGCTCGCGCGGCGCGCAAGGCGCCTAGGCGCG